>CAKAOH010000170.1:0-48242 GCA_916701665.1 Sebastiscus tertius | reverse complement strand
CAAAGGGGTCCCTTGACCTCTGACCTCAAGATATGTGAGGTGGGGTACCCACGAGTCTCCCCTTTACAGACATGCCCACTTTCTGATAATCACATGCAGTTTGGGGCAAGTCATAGTCGAGTCAACATACTGACACACTGACAGCTGTTGTTGCCTGTTGGGCTGCAGTTTACCATGTTATGATTTGAACATATATTTTATGCTACATGCAGTACCTGTGAGGGTTTCTGGACAATATTTGTCATTGTTTTGTGTTATTAATTGATTTCCAATAATAAATATATACATACATTTAGGATTAATCACAATTAACTATGGACAATCATGTAATTAATTGCGATTAAATATTTTAAACAATAAACAGATCTAATATATATATAGGGGGCTGCAAGAAATAAAAACATTTGTATTATTATTTTGATATTGCAATTGCAATATGATTTGCGATATTAAAGGGAATGATTACTTTTACATCATAATTCTTATTTTCTTTGAAAAACAAATTAAAATTATTATGGTGGGATTTTTGCAGGAATTTGTACCAAAGATGTTTTCTCAATTCTGTAGAATACGATGTGTAGACCAGGACGTCTCTACAGCACGACAATATTTAATTTAAAATTGTATTTTGACACACATTTTGCCTTAAACAAATATAGCAATTTTAACAAATACTGCGATTTGAAAATTGCAGTAGGCCATATTGCGATTTTGATAAAACTTGAATTAATGTGCAGCCCTAATATATATATATATATATATATATATATATATATATATGTTAGGACGGAAATATTAAATATATATTTACGGAAAGATGCAGAGAAAGCACAGACAGTAGTGTACTTTCTACTACTTAGTAGTAGTCTCAGTGATGTGTGTTATCTCAAATGTGTTTGCATGTATGGGACAGCCCCGCAACGAATGCAAATGGGTATATAAGTACCACAGGTTGGAGTTGTGAAACTTCCTCTATGGCTCAGTTGCACAGAGAGAAGATTAACATCAACCTGAGGTTGTGGGGCTGCTTGATTGTCCAGGAAAGTCCCAAAAATTAAATATGTGATCAAAGCGATTGCTTTACTCTTAGTTTCGACAGAAAAGATAAAAGCACTGTATGATAAATAACATTATATCGAAAGGAACAAGGGATCAACCAGAGAGTACTGAAGACGGCACAATGAGCAACTCCTACAAATAACTGCCGGAGAACGCGCAATCAACAACAAAGGAAAAACAATGAAATGAAAAAGCCATTTTTGCATCAAAGGTAGGGTTGGTAATCTTGAGAAACAAGCAAGTGTATACTAGATTTTATAAATGAGCCAACCTAAAAATCCAGCCCAGTGTTGCCAACTCTATTCCAATGAAAGTAGCTAGCGCACTAGCTGCTGACTAGCTCCAAAAGGCGATAAATCTAGCGATTAAGTCGCTGAGTCTGCAACACAGTCCGTCCATTCAGGCCTCCCTCCAAAGCCACTCCCACAAAATTATCATTATGAATGTAAACAACAAACATGGCTATTGTTAGTACTCACAGCTGTCCTGCTAGCAGCTTGTGGAAGGCTCCGATGACGCACAATGAGTGCACGGGCAGAGTGCAGGTAGGCAGGCAGGTCGTCCAGTCATTTCATCCGAGCCAAATGAAATGATTGGACAGGTTTATTCCAGTCCTGCGACAGCCACGGATACCGGATTTCTTTTTCTTTTTTTGTCAGAGCATTTGATTTATTGATTGCTGTGGGGATGTAATGAGAATTTCATCTATTATAACAAAAAACAAAAAACAAAACACTACCAACCCTACCATTAATGCATCATGTTATTCTCAATTCCTAGAATCACTGCTAAATTAACTCAGAAAATCTGTTTATAGCATAACGTGTAAAATAATTACTGGGAGTGAAAAAGGGCAGACGACGGGCCCATGAGACTCAGAGATGTGTGAAGACTGTGTTAATTCTACAATGCTGCATCTGGACCAATTTTATATCCTGGTTTCGGAGCAGAGCTGTAACCTACTGAGGGGACGCTATGACTGTTGCTCGACATTTGTGAAAAGACCAAATGCAGTTTCGCTATGACTGTGTCAGCGCAGCGAACCATAGGAAAGCACACACAAGTGAGCCAAGGGACCTCAAAGTTAGCATAGTGAGTCATTATCAAATAAAAGCTATTGGTGTGGTGTGAAAAAAGGTGCATGCACACTTAAGAGTTTTCTCTCTCTACGCAGGATTCTGGGCCCTCAAGAGTCCGTTTCCTGAGTGGCTCAGTGCATGCACGTTGCCGAATGCCACTGTGATGTTCATTGACATGCTAAAGCTCAGCTGCATGCAAGGTAGGCCTCGCTCTATCCCCTTCATCTCGCTCTCTTTCCCCTCTCTCATCTATAATTGATTGCTCCCACTGTACCAACTTCATTTGCTGGCTGTGAATAATGAATGAGACACAGAGTGGAGGCGCTTTTTCTTCTCCGCTGGTTTGATACCCGATTAGCCGTTTACAGTGTATCTGTGCTATCCGTGACCAGGCCTGGGGTTCCCAACGTGTGCCACTGAGTGAAGAAGTGCTGCCAAGAAAGGCTGCTCTGCCTCGGGGAGAAAAGGCATGACAGCGTAAAAAGAAGAAGAAGCTGGAATCAATCCCGTTGATTAGCATTATTTAAGACCAAGAAACAACCAAGCAACAGGCATGTGCGAAAGCGACAAGCGTGTTGTTTTAATACATGATTCAAGCATGTGAGGCGGTTGGGTTGTTGCATGGAAATGAAACCCGCGGCTTATGGTGAGTGCATAATTCCCATTACAGCAATCTCAGTGAGCATCTTCACAACACGCACACATTCGCACACTTTCCAATACACATGCGAACCCATACGCACAGAGACAAACTGTTCTCTTGCCGCAGCGAGATGTGCTCTTTTGAGGTGCATGCCATGTGATGCACATTCCGCTTACCTCCTCTACATAGCTCAATGGACTCTCAAGCTGTGTCCAACACGCACACTCACTCACTCACTCACTCACACTCAACTCACACATAACCAGGATTATTAATAGCGTGTTTCAGTTCCACAATGCGACGGAGAAGTGCAAGCGAAGCAGTTCTGAACTCCGGGGCCAAAGATGACGTACTGTTTTTTCTTTTAGGGGGGGTAAAGTTACATCAACTAGAGACTCAAAACGGCGCTTTACACTTCCTGGAAGAGCTGACTTGAGTGGCGTGTCCTCCCACCACCCCACCCTCAGCTGCTCCTGTACCTTCCTCACTTACTATCCCAGGCACATGCCCACACACACACACACACACACACACACACACACACACACACACACATATCCTCATTCATGAAAAAAACAGGAGATTTGCTGACACAGACATGCACGCAAACAGATAAAAGAGCCACATTGTTCGCAGTCTGCTGTTGGTAGAAAGTTGTAACTGACAGAAGGGGCTCGATGTGGGCAGCAGAGGGCTGACGACACAGCAGCTGTTGGACTTTCTGCAACCTGGTGGGATGAGTGTGTGCGTTTGTGTCTGGAAGGACATTGATGGCGATTAGATGAGGAGGATGAGGAGGAGGAGGAGGATAGCAGTGAGGAGAAGGTGGAGGTTGGATATGAGGAAGATGATCTCTATGGTGATTCCATCTTCAGCTTCAATACAAGTGAAATGCTTAAAGCTAGGGTTGGTAATCTTTACGGCACTGACACACCCGACTGTCGGCCATTTGTGGGCCGTTGGTGAGATTGGCTCTGATTGGCTGTTCAGCTTAAACGAATCAGTGCACGAGAAGAGAAACGGAAGAGAGGAAAGCGAGCAAATGAGTAAAGTCACACAGAAGGCTCTTCTCATTTTTTATCTTCATCTCATCTGATCACTCCAATACACAGACATTTTCACAACAACATGGCCATCTGGAATGAAGCTAAGTGGTGAGTGAGAGTGGTGTGAAAATGGTCGGCAAACGCCACTTTATTTTATATATGTATCATAACTTGTATATTCGTAGTCCACGGTCTTCCGTTTTCCGTTTTTGAATGACGCGTACAGACTACCGCCACCTGCTGGTGTGGAGAGTTATTTCCTCTCATGCAGGCACAGAATGTACATGGTAGTTAGTCATTGGCTGAAGTCTTTTGCGGTGTGTCAGAGTGCAACGTTTTGGCCAAGACAAAGATGACGTGTGGCAACGCAACAGTCGGCCTTCGTCACCTCTAATTCTTTGATGTTGGTTTGGTGTGTCTGGGGCCTTAAGAAACTAGCAAGAGCACACTAAATTAAAAAAATGATCCAACCTAAAAACCCAGCCCAGTGTTGCCAACTCTGTTCCAATGGAAGTAGCCAGCAGCACTAGCTCCAAAAGTTGGTAAATCTAGCGAGAAAGTTGCCAAGTTGGCAACACTGACAATCCGTCGCTTCAGGCCTCCCTCCAAAGCCATTTCTCCAGAATTATCATTATGAATGTAAACAACAAACAGCTTGTGGAAGACTCTGGTGACGTGCAATGCGCGGATAGAGTGTGCGCAGGTAGGCAGGTAGACAGGCCGTCCAATCATTTCATTTGGGCCGAATGGACGGACAGCCACAGATACCAGAAGATTTTCTCTTTTTTTATCAGAGCATTTGATTTATTGATTGCTGTCTAGATGTAAAGAGAATTTCAACAAAGACAACAAAAAATGTTTTTGAAGAAGATTACCAAGCCGAGCTTTAACTGTCTGAAAAGCACCCACATCCATTGCTTTCCATTCGCATCCCTCCTTCCTCTCCTCCTGCTGTCACCTCCGTCTCTTCTGTCTGTCTCTTTCTCTGGCCACACATCTGCAAACACTAAAAGAGACAACCCTAACACAGAGAGAGACCCTGAGTGTCTGTCTGAACCTTATAGAGTTGGAGACTGTCTGAGTCTGAATAAGTCTTGATCTGCAGAGGTAGATACACAGAGGCACAGTTATAAAGAGAGGCGGAGGAAGGGTTGCGAGAGAGAAAAGACGAAGAACACAAGAGAGCGTGAGTGCGTGAGAAAGAGAGATGTACTGTAGGGAGCTGCAGGGAGAAAGTAAGAGAGAGACGGAGGGAGAATAGATGAGCATGAGAGTGTGTGAGAGAGATAAATAGAGACAGAGCGAGCAGGAGGAGGGGGAGAGTGTAAACAGCAGAAGGTTCACTGGGTTCAGTGTGCAGTAGAGGAGCTGAAAGACGGGCATCAGAACTCGAAGCCCAGGGGGCTGGATAGTGGTGCGTGACTCACATACTCATGCATATATTCACGCACACGCACAGAAATGCTTATTTCCAAACATTTATTACACACACAAACCAGGGAGACATGAATAATAGAGCCATTTGAAAAAGAGTGACATATTGACACCTTTTTTGATCTATTTATTACAGTACCACCCAGAAAAAATGTTCTTACAAGTTAGTTGATAAATAGATTCAAATATTTTCAGGACATTGCTTCATGGTAGCATTCAGCATTCACAGATTTAATCACTGTTACATAAGTAAACACCTTTCTATAATAGACTATGCTGTGGTTTCTGTTGTGTTGACTGTGAAAAACATTATATCACACACGCACAATCTGACATTTGACAAGAAACAAACTATAGTTGGCCTTTATATTTGCAGGTCACCGTAACCATTTTACTGTGTGGTTTGCTTTTTTTTTTTTTTTTTTTTAATCTGACAATGACTAATATCCACAAGATTAGTTCACTGCTGTATATCAGTGGCACGGCTCAGCATGACGAGTCAAACCGATACTGTCAGTCACCCAGTCAGAGCAGCCTGTTTTCTCCACATGAGTCACTAGATCTCATTTAGACACTGAAAAACAGTGCACACACTACACATCACAAGCCATCGTGTTAACCCAATACTGATCCTGATCCAGTTTGTCCACAGAGACGCGTAACACAATCAAAGACTGTGTGACTATTTCAAATTTCAGACCTTATTGAGTGAACATCCAGAGAGAGCAGAAAGATGACACACAACCCGAGACGTGACATGTTATTACAGATCCTGGTGCCGTCAGAAAGTTTTAATGACATAACAGGTAGAGACATACAGTAACGGAGAGCATGGAACGCCGTGGTTATATTTATAAAGCATTGCCGCTTTCAAAGAGGCTGTCACTCACGATGTTGCATTCTTTACAAAGTCTGGCGAGACGGAGCTCTGTTTCACACAAAAGGTTGTGCATCTCGCAGCTGAAGGAAGCACAATCCTAACAACTTTCTCGTCTCACAAGGGCTGGCTAATTAACACCTTGACAAAGCTGCGTGCTCCGTTCTCTGAGAACAAAGGCACCGCTACTGTCGCCTCTCCGTCCTGCCACATTTAGCAAACAGCACCTAGATACTGTCTAACAGGGAGGCTCAGAGGCACAAGTTGGAACACTGGCAGGCAGGTGTGCACACTCGTGCGTTAGGCACTTGGATGTCTGTTGCCATGGTGACCCGCAGAATATCCCCACATAGCCTGTGATATTTTTAATAAAGTTTGAGGGCTTTGACTTCACTGTCTGGTGAGGCTGTGAAGATGTGAAGTGAAGATGTGAACTTTTTTTTCCTTGTCTGTCACTGAGGCTTAGCTGTGTGTTGTTCACACAGCAGCTTATGTCAGCAGCGGGCTTACTGTGCATTGCTCAACCAAAGTGTAACGTGATGGCAAGGGGAATACTAACTATAGTGCCCATGAATAGTGTGTGTGTGTGTGTGTGTGTGTGTAGTGTGTGTGTCAGTGAGGCTGTCCTCATGTGTGTGTGTGCATGCGCAAATGTGTATATTTACCACAGTATGACTCACGAGCCACATCAGAGACTGTGCTGCAGAAAAATTGAGACAACACAGTTTCAAAGAGGAAGCCAGCACTGATAGAAGCTGAAAGAGCAACAGGCACAACACACACACACACACACACACACACACATACACACACACGCACTTGCATACAATAACAGTGTAACAGTCACTGGAAATCCCCTTTTGTTCACCTGAATGAATTAAACCCGGGAGTGTCTGAAACCTGAAAAAAGAAATTTGAAACGCGATCATGATTGTGTTTCATTTCCCAAAGAAACATCTCATCCAAAGCACACACTTGATGGGTTGTTGGTCAAGATAACAACAAATCTGAAAAACACTTGATCTTCCTGCCATTAGCATATGATTCTTATTTTATGGCATTTCACTTACGGAAGTAGATCCATATTTGTGTTGCGAAAAAACGTGTTTGTTGAGGGAATCATTGTGCCATTTATAGTTACAGTAACTGCACAGAGCAGGTGCTCCTTTAGTGTGAACTGTAATACACAATCTTCATCAGCAGATGTCACTATTGACTCACCAATGAGGTTCAGATAAGGAAGCGTTGAGATTTACTGTAATATATGAGCATATGCAAGGACAGGGAAATCAGTTCATGGATGATCACAGAATAGAAGCAGAACAGATCCATGAATCATTTCACATTATATTTCTTTATATTCCTTGAATATAGTCTGCGATGGGTTTTCCATGACATTAGTGGTGAGACTGGAGCAGCCTCCTGCAGCTGAAGTGTGATGTAACTGGCAGTTAGAAGCCTCTTATTAAGAGGAGGGGGAGTCAGGGCCTGCAAGAATCCATGCTGCTAAGTGCCCATTAACCCCCCCATGTGTGACAGTTATAGTGTGCGTTTGCAGCAGTGTGTGTATCGGTATGCGTGCATTGCGTGTCCATATGTGTGCCTAATTACATGTTAGCACTTGCTTATGTATGCGGTTGTTCACACTTGCATTACGAAACCTCTTTATCAAAGGCAACAAGAAGAATCGGTTTGATGTCATTCTTTTTATTGATTTTTAACAAATGATATGCAACCACAAATCTCGTTTTGCAAACGTACTCGATAGTATAAAAGATCCTGGGCGGAAATATCAGGGACCTTCTGCTGCTATTAATACATAATTAATGACGTACTTTCTAATAAGCCTTCTAGCCTAAATGTTATCAAGTCATTAATTAAGGGCAATGGGTTCCTCACCTTTTAATTAGCTGTCAGGTCTGCGGATGTAAATGTTAACAAGTCGTGTAGATGCTCTGCTGCTCTTCTCCAGATTGTAAGTGGTCTCACAGTCCATGAGACAGGTCCTTGTAATGAATTAAATGATAGATGAAAAGATAAAGCAATGCTATAGAGGAGAATTTACACCATCAAAATGGATTATTACACAACCTAATCAATCATCTATCAAAACATATTGATACGTTATTATTAATCCATTAAAGCTGCAGTTGGTAACTTTGAGCAAATATGATAAAAAAGTTCTTTATATAAAACTGCCCATGTCCTGACATAGTGCATGAGATAGATAATCTGTGAAAAGATCATGTGCTCTGCCTCCTTTTAGTGCTCTTATTGGCATTTACAAGTTTCTACCGCACCCAAAGAAAAACAACCAATCACAGTCGCGCAGCGCTGATCAAATATGAATCAATATTCTGTTACTGTAATGCCTATTTCTGGCCTCAAATGGTTTCAGAAACATCTGAAAGTGTGTTAAATGAGAATGTTTGCTCCGGCCGGTGGGCGGTGTTTGGTTTTGGGTGACTCTCAAACTTTCTCATTTTACAGCTAAACAGTACACTAAAAAAACGTTTAAGGCGAGAAATAGGCATTACAGTAACAGAATATTGATTCATATTTGATCAACACTGTCTATGTGGTTCGATAGTTTGATCAGAGTTTAAAGTTTCGTGAGCAGTGATTGACAGCTGTGTGAGAGACAGCTTGGATCTGATTGGTTGTTTTCCTTCAAGCTCGATGAAATCTTGCAAATGTCATTAGGAGCGCTAGGAGGAGGCAGAGGAACATGATTTTTTCGCAGATTATCTGTCTCATGCGCTACTGTCAGGATATAGTAACTGTTTTATAAAAATCCCTTTTATCATATTTGCTCAAAATTACAGGCTGCACTTTTAAGGAATAATTTGCAAACAGTTAAAGGGGAACCTAAATGATTTTACACATTAATCAGCTTACGCATCATGGAGAAAACTCAGCCTGTGAAAAGAGTTGTACAATGGAGGAGTTGAATTATGGGAAGTGTAGGATCCAGTGTTTTGCTCCCCCCTCAGGATGAATCCTAATGACTTTGGAGATCCTATTACTGTTAAATAGGTTGCTGTAATGGATTGCTATTCAAGGTCCCTAGAGAATACATTTTGGTGATTCCCTGACTTTTAGTCTGGTGCCACGATCAGGCAAAAGATTTCAATGAAATTCCCATCAGCCTCAGCTGTACTTATACGTGTTTAGTGGCAATTAGCAAATGCTAGCATTCTATGAGGCTAAACTAAGATAGTAAACATGGTTAACATTATGTTTGCATTTGCATGCCAGCATTGCCACTGTCAGCCTGTTAGCATGGCGGTGTTAGCATTTAGCTCAAAGAACTACTGTGCCTAAGAGTACAGCCTCACAGAGTCGCTAGCATGGCTGTGGAAACTTACAATAACGTCATGTTTTTGGGCGCCTTTTTCGCCGCCATGGCAACGTCGTTCCACAAAAAAGATTTTAATAACCTTTCATCACAAAGGTCTTAAGATAATGACTAAATTTGAAGTCAATCAGGTTAAAACTCTAGGAGGAGTTTGTCAAAGCATACAGTGCCTGGAAATGGCAATAAATCACCATAAAATTTACACAGTTAATTCAAAATGGGAGTTTAGGGTGTACCTTCAAAAGGCTTTTTTTATATATTACATATGCATACCAAATTTCATAGTCTACATTATTAGTTGTCATGTATGTGCCAGATTTTGTGAGCACCTTAATTAATTAATTACGGCAATTAATTAGCATAAATATGATTATTATGATTATTATGATTATTGTTATTATAATAACAACAACAATAATAATTATTGTTAATAATAATAATAATAATAATAAACTTTATGGATGTGCAATAATAAATTCCCCAATTATTCTTTTAATTAGGCCATTACTTAAACCGTAAAGTAGTATACCTAAATAGAAAATGGTACTGTTAAAGAGAAATGTTAAAGAAATAATAGAACAAACGTAGACAAAGAATTGTCATAACATGACATGAGATGATGTAACACAACATTACGTAGATGTGATTCGATATTACGGTGATAGTCAGTCATGTACATTTCTGATTTTCTTTGCAGTCTTGCTGAGAGAGACTGTGTTAATTTACACATTACACATCACATCTTCTCTTGAAATACTTCTAAAGCTTTCATCCCACAACAAAGCGAATAAATAGATACAAATATATAAGGCAAAGCAGTGATGGTTGAGACGGAAGGAGTTTAATCCTGGTATATCCCTCAATATTATGTAAAAAGCCTGTACACTGCCTGATCCCGTTGACCCCCTTGTTGTCACCAGTTGGTACAGGCCACAATGCCGTAGCCCACTATCACTCTCCCCCCGTCCCTAAGCTGCACAGCTCTTTACAACCCGGCTGAGCCTGTCTGACAGAGAGAGCGAGAGTGTGTGTGTGTGTGTGTGTGTGAGAGAGAGGCAGCTGAGATGAGAGTGTGAAGCAGTGAGAGGGAAAACCTCGAAAGAACAGCAAAGGCGATCAGAAAGGGGGGTAGGGAGACAGCGAACATAGCAAAAAGGCAGAGCAGAGTATAGAAGAAAGAGAAGAGAAGAGGGGAGGGAGATAAAGTGTAATGTGAATGTACTATCTTTGACTGTGCTGGTGCCAAAGTCAAAAGATGCAATGACTACTAGATGACCAGCCACTTCACACACACCAGCATCCTGTCCTGGAGCCTTGACAGGAGGGGACAAGAAAAACCCACAACACACTCAGAGGCAAAAACACTCTCTTCAAGCAGTCCCACATCCACTGGATCATGTCGTCTACCGGGTCAACCAACCACAACAAGCGTCTGGCATGTAAGTAACCAACAGTGTGTATGAGTTAACAGAAATGCAGTACTGTACAGTGTTGTGTAACTTATTTACTCTGCGTTGTTGTTGTAATTTAACACTTTGTGTGCACTTTTTTTTCATTCTGGGCAGGTGTTTACTACATTCATTTACACAGTACAGTCACTTAGGATACTTTTGCATATGGCAAAGGAAATTTGTGTTATAAAATTGTGCAAAGATGGGTATTAATCCCCTACAACTGGTTCAGCTGTACATGAATCACGACTCACCATGCTCAACAAAACAGTCAACTCTTCATATGAGCTGTTCAATTCAGCATTAGTTCACTCTTTGATAGGATAACAGATCAATTGTACTTTATGTTACACACAGTGTGTATCTATAGATCATACGTGCATTATTACTCACTAAAAAAAACAAAAAAACATTGAATTACACTTGTTAAGTTTATTGTTTTACTTCTTGGTCCAGCCTTGAACTACTTTAAATTATCCAAAGTAAGAATAACAGCCTCCTCTTTTCAACTTAATTAGCCTGACAGCCTTGATGCTGGTGCGACACTGCTGATGCAGATGAGGTGTAATCACAGTGAAGGGATAACAACTACTTCTTAGAGTCTGACTAAGCTACAGGAAGAAGGTCTTTATATAGAAACAGGGAAGACAGGCTAACTGCTACCTGCTCACCAAAGCAACATTGTCTTGCTTTCTAACTGAACACAACCTCACAAGAGCTGTTTCTTTGTTGTGTTGAAGTGTAGAGAATAATCTGCTATATTGCTGCTTTAATTAACACATTTCTATGTGGGGGTTGCATGTTAATGTGTACAGACAGAGCACTACAGTACATGTGAGCCCTGTGGAGACTCCTGAAAGCCCTGTTATGACTGACCTAAATCGGGAGCAGTGGGCACGGCTGGAGGTCATCTTTGCATTTAGCCCCCGAGTGAAGTGCCTTAATGGCTTTGGGAATGGGAATGGGAATGCCCTGGGAATACACAATCTGATCAGACACTTACGGAGCACAAGGTTCAAGATGCAATCACTGCAGCGCTGGGATCATAAGAGCCTGAAGATGAGAGTGAAGTCATGATGAAGGCTTGCATTTATGTATAAAAATATTTGCGTGGAAAGAGATGCTGTCTGGATTTACTTTCTACTACACAGCCGTGTGTTTGTGGATACGTGTGTGGTGGGAGTGTGGAAGCACGGCGGCGGCGGGGGGGAGGTGGCTGTTGTGGCGCAGTGATCTCACTCATACATGATTTATGCTGGGTAGACAGCCACAAGGCCAGCAGAGGAGAGCGATTGGCTCGGTAAATAATGGCAGTAATACCTAAAAATGATGTGGCTGTATATACTGCTGAGAGCCGGCTGACACCATCATGGACCCCCAGGGAGGGGAGTGAGGAGCTGCAGGAGAGGAGGGGTGGAGTTTGTGATAGATGGGCTGTCAAATGTGACTGGCCATGCAGTGCAAGTGCCTTATTCGCTCTCTCTCTCACATACAAACACTCAAACTCTCTGTTCTCTCAAAACAGCAAGATGATCATGGGATTTCTTTCCACTTGTCACAGGGGGACTGAATGCTTCGCCATGTGACTCTTTGGTTCAATAGGAACATTTGTTCCCTGCTTCCTTTCCCAGGACTCTTGATGTATGACTGCATCATTAGAATGACAAGGAGCAGATAATGATATATGTGTTTAATGTTTTCATCATAGAAAAGATGCTGATAAGGTCGCCAGAAAGAAGAGAGAAAAAAAAAATTGCACATTGCATGCTGGGGCTGTAATTTGGGTGTATTTTCAAAAGGTAATCTAAAGAGTAGCAGTGTGGATTAATAGGAGCAGAGCAGTGGAAGTGGCTAAAGGGCTAAAGGATCAGACCGTGGAAGAATAATCAGAAGGATGAAAAAAAAAATCATGTGCTTCAGCTCAGCTGTCACCTCTGGCTCTGCCCTGGGCCACCCACCCCCACCCACCTCTACATCTTGTGTTAGATTCCTAGACATAAAGAAGTGTTGATCTGATGCAAGAGTGAAAATGTCTGAAGATCGTTGTGGAAATGTGGACTTCAAAAAGGATAAAGAAACAAGAAAAAAAGAGAAAGGTTTTCTTGCAATTCTAAAGCCAAAGTAAATTCCTTCTATTCAGTGCGCGTTTGCCTTGACACATAACAAAATGCACAAAATGAATGGCGTCAGTGCACCCTTGCTTTTGTCAGTATGAGACTTAGCTGAGGCAAGCAGACCCAGTAAAGCTCTTTGCCTCAAATCACTGACACTACAGCTACTTTATACCGGGAATAATGCACAGCAGGCTCAGGTTGCATAACACCCCATTCTCCTTTCTTTCACAAACTCCTTCCTTCCTTCCTTCCTTCCCTACAAACTCAGCCAACACAGACATCCTACATGCGTGTACACACAACCCAGGCGGTAAGCTGCGTGATCATGCACTACAATCCAGTAGGAGTCCAGTGTGTAGTGAAAGTGTGCAGTGGAAGGATTGCACCAGCATTATGTAACAGTAAGCCCTAGGTAATTATGGTTCAGTGTGGGCTGAGGTGGAGCGCAGAGGGCATAGGTCCTGTGACAGATCACAAGTGTTATGGAATTTCACAGGGCAGCTCTTTTAAAATACTGTAAAGCTTATCTCGGTTAGTGGCCTACAAGATTTCTCTCTCTGTCTCAGGCCAGGTTACATT
This sequence comes from Sebastiscus tertius, assembly GCA_916701665.1. Taxonomy (NCBI): domain Eukaryota; kingdom Metazoa; phylum Chordata; class Actinopteri; order Perciformes; family Sebastidae; genus Sebastiscus; species Sebastiscus tertius. Next base: position 34,602 of record CAKAOH010000170.1, on the reverse strand, counting down.
TTTTCCAAACAGTGGCGTGAGATGATCTGTAACCTGGCCTGAGACACAGAGAGAAATCTTGTAGACCACTAACCGAGTTAAGCTTTACAAGGAGCCTCTATGGTGAAAGAGCTAGAGTTCAGTGTTAACTGTATTGTACAGCTGTAGTACAGGCTCTCGCACAGTTGAAGCAGAAACACAAGCTGATTCCCCAACGTCAGTGCAGCAGTAATCAGAGCGTAGCTATCGAGATAACGATGTAGGTTCAATAGATATAGCTATAGTAAACGTCTTCCGAGCCACCTGCGAGTCCATATAACGTTACGCCGCTGCCTTTTTTTTTAGTTTCAGTAGACAGGATGGCACAGATGATCATGGCAACATGTTTCTGCCTTGTTAGCATTGTGACCCGTACAGACCTCTGTTGGCAAACAAACTTTACCCGCTTCGGAGCTTTCAAACAAATCTTTATTGATAACTGATTATAATTTTTTATTTTTACACGTACAGTGTGAGCACTCAGGTCGTGGCTGACGATCGGACCGTACAATGCGAGCACATAGATTGTGAGCTTTGGTTTTACGTCACAAACGATCGACTTGTACAGTAGAAGTAGGAAGTACACAACAACATTTTTATGTCTTTATGCAGTGGTGAGGGTAAAACTGCTACTGTGTCCCGGGGTAATCATCAGCAGAATGAGTTTGAGATGTTAGACACTGCCAGGGCCACTTTTTGCATACAGCAGTGATACTGAATTATTAATTCTATGGTTTTCGTTTCAAATAATACAGTTTTTACTGTCCATCAGTGGTTGTAACAAAGCCACGGTGTGTTTTAGTGTAGTGTCAGCAGTCTTAGACATATAATACATCTGGTAAATGAGTGTGGAACCAGCAGATTTTAATCCTGGTACCTCTCTTCTCTTTTTTATTTTGCTCTTTTATAAGCTCCCTTTCTCAATATTATAACACTTTTTTAACAAAGCAACAGTCAGCCATTACAGCCGGTCTGTGTTCCTTGACCCACCTACAGTAAATCCTTTCCATGTGACCTGTACATGTTCATAACCTAGATATAAAATGAAGCTGAATGGGTGGCCTCGTTTATTAACATCAGGACTAATTCATCTGACATTGTACTCACCGACTCTTGCACAAACTTGTCTTGAACATCAGTGCAACCCATTTGCCGACAGTCAATTTGCATACTTGCTGTTATTCATTACGCAACAATTGCCAATTTTCTCACGAGTCTCCTTTGAAATTCCTCTTACCCTTTTCACAACAATGACCAGGGTTGGACCAGGGCTAACCTACACTGGATCTTGGCTAATCCCTCGGCTATGAATGGTTAAAGCCGGCGGCTGTGGAACATTTATCTTCTGTTTAATCTTCACGTTGGAACCTGTGACACTTAATTTCAAGCCCGAAAAGGAGGTCCAAACAGACCTCAACATGCTGCGGGCTGCCATGTTACTGTAACTGCGAGCATCAATGCTTGTGCTAATAATCAAGTTAATATCTTCATTTACATCCAGGACAATTGTCCCGGTTTTCTCGGCCCATTTAATCTAAACTAATCAGCCGTTCCTCGTCCATGTTGCGGCGCTCTCAATTCGAGTGGCAGGAAAAAATAGGAACAGGGTGTCCGACAGAAGTTCAGACAAAACGTTGCGCCGTGCTGTGCAGCGCCGTGTTGCTTGCGGACAGTTAAAACACTTCAATAGAAAACAATGTAATCAAGCCCAAGTACATGTCGTAGTTGTTTCCTAAATGCAAAACTATCACTGTTTTGTGCTTTATTTTGCATTGCAGTGTCAAGTCCTTCCATTAACAAACTGTATGACTTAATTTTACTTATAGCCTAGATGCAAAAGTATTTCAGTTTAGTATTTTTTGTCAGGAGAGAATTCAGCTGAGGGGACACAGTGACCTTTTTGGACGGGCCTGGACCCCCAAGGCCCGCCCCTAACGCCGGCGCTGGTCTCGCCACATGTCCGTGTTGTTCTTGTCCGTCGTTCACCTGCGGTGTGTCTGAAAACATTCCTGCTGCCGTCTCTCCGTTTGTTTATGAGCCACGGCGACCTGTGACAGTTACATCACGGACTGCGCGCCCTCATTTGCAACCGAATAGGTTTGTCCAGCCCCATTTGTAACCACATTTCACAATTCACATCGAAATTGACCCTGGTCTGACCCACCTCTCGTCCCGGGTCACAAAGGCGAGTGGATCACCGCAGGTTAACCCTGTCATACACACAACCAACCCTGGTTCAACTCTGGTTGAGTCCTTGGTGTGAAAGGGAGAGACTTAAACCTACATACGAGTGGAAAAAATACTTTACTTGATGAGCCAAACAGCCACATAAGGACAGTTAGCGGTTAATAACCCCTGTCAAAAGCAAGGGATTCCCCCTCGGAGGCTTTGAACACCATCTGGGCCTCACAGAGCATGGTTGCAATGTAATCTTAACCAATTTGCATGGAGACCTCCTACACGTCTTCCACAGCAGGGTGGCAGAAAACTCAGAGGTTATCTGAATGAGTCAGCCTTTTACATACATGTTTTTCTCCCACGCTGGGGCAGACAGATGGATACATGCAGCTGAGCTTGTGCGTGGGTTGGGCATGTCCACTGGCAACTTGTGTAGCAAAATTTGATTTTAGAGAAAGAGACAAAAGAGCGAGAGAGGAAGAGAAACACACTCCTAGAGAGAGAGAGAGAGAGAAGAGAGAGAGAGAGAGAGAACCCCATAAGGCCAGCAGGCAAAGCTGAAGTTTACGTAAGCTGTGTAGTTTCATCATCAGAAGCCTTGTCATCGCTGTAACAGCCTGTAGTAACGGGTTTATTTGTCTCAAGCTGCCCACGGCAACCGAATAATCCCCGCTGAATGATCATAGACACTGTCAGGTGCAACACGGTAGCATGGCAGGAGGTTTTGGCAGGTTGGCGTGTTGAGACCAAGTGTCTCCCTAAAGAGCTGTCTCTTAAATATGATGACATACCTTGATCTGCAATGCCATATATCATGCAAGAAAATGATCACAAGTAACTGAGTAAAGCTGTTCTTTTTGCTGTGTGCCATCTTGCTGGACTGATGGGACACAGCTGGGACAGTGGACTTATGCAGTGGCGTGTCTATATTTTGTTGGTGGATCTATTACACTTGATAGAAAATGAATCTGCAACAATAATCTATTACTTGTTTGGCATTTTTTTAAAACAAAAATGACAAAAATGATGTTCCAACTTCTCCAATAAAAAGCTGGGGGAACACCAACCCGACATCAGAGAAGGCCGCCTGTTGCGTCGCCTCACTTTGGCCATTTTGGCCTTTGTTTTGGCCAACAAGTTGCACTCAAACACACCGCAAAGACTACAGCCGACGGCCAGTTAGCACGTACGTTCTGCGTCTGCGAGATGAAATACATCTCCACACCAGCGGATAGCGGTTGTTTGTATTTTTCATTCAAAAAGAGAAACCAGAAGACCGAGGACTGCGGATATACAAGCCGTTGTCATGATACGTACATGAAACAAAGCGGCGTTTGCCGACCATTTTCAACATCTTCACCACTGAAGATGAAAAATGAGAGGAGCCTCCTTATGTGTCCTCTTGACTTTACTCGTTTGCTTGTTTGCCTCGCTTCCGTTTTTCTTCTCGTGCACAGATTCATTTAAGCTGAACCACCAATCAGAGTGATTTCTCTCACTGACGGACTCCGCCGCCGATTCAACATGCTGAATCAGCCGAAAAAACTCAGACACGGACAGACTAGAGCCGACAGACGCTCACCGACAGCCCCAAACTGTCCAATGGCTGACCGTCGGCTTGGTGTGTCAGGGCCTTAAGGATTTGGTGCTTTTTGTTGTCTGAAAACTATTACTGTTATTTGGACTGCTGGTACATCAAAACAAGGCATGCAATGGCATTGCATGGGAAATTATGACAGACATATTTCAGTGTTTTCTGATCTTTAAACCACACAATTAATCCAGAAAATAATAAATCAGCACATTTATCGATTATGAGCAGCCCTATTTTTTCTTATTTCAGGAATGTTTACAGTATGAAGACACACAGATGGGTGACAAATTAAGGAAAAAAAACCTCATGTAGTGGGGTATTACATAATGAATCTTTGACGTCTATGACGTCTTCTTTGTGCGACCAACAGTCAAAACATTTTCAGTTTTATGTTAAAACAGGGACAAGCTGTAGATTCTCACCTTTGAGAAGCTGAACCGAAAATCTACCAAAACATCTTTTTGACCAAAGCTGGTTGCTTGTCTCCAGAACTGTAATTTGTAAAGTGGAGTTGCAATTAAGTTCGAATTTTGAATAGTTAAAATACCCCAATGTAGCTCAGGGATTGTTGACCTGATGCCACGAATACCAGTAGCCGCAGCAATGAGATAAACGTCTCAGCAGTGTCACACCATATCAAGTTTCTCTAGTTAGTGACAATCACATTATTTACATTCACGTCTGGACACTTACATCATCGTGTTCCCAGTTACTTCACCAACTGAAATATCATCCAGAGGAACTGTGAACCGCAGAGTGGTTTCCTGCCTCCACAGACAGCTTGAATGACAGAATAAAAGGCTGTCATTAATGCATGATAGTGGACACACACACCCCTCCAGGGCTGTGGGAGAGTGACTGACTAGCTGGGTCTCCAGAGGCGGAGCTGTCTGAGGGGGGAGGCTGCTGGGTCACACAGATGTGTTTGTTTCCATACAAGAAGACAAGTAGCACTCGAAAGGTCTGCAAATGAAGTAAAGTGAATGTTGTTAGTGTTACTGTGCGTGCTGGATCCGTCTGCTGTAAACATGTTAGTCATGGAAGCTTGATACACATGTTGCACACACTGGGTGACAAAATGAGCATCAACTAAATATGCATGCATACACAAAAGCACACACTCATACAGTTTATGTGAACACGCTCGCACTGTATTCAGACACGCACACACACACAAACATTGAAACACTGGTGACGTGAGTCAAAGTGTCAGCTCAGGGAGCCCAGTGGGAGAAAGCACAATGTGTGCTGAGGAGGATGTAGCACGGTTACACAACCACACTGGTCAGCATGGCAGAGGTCGATGCCGGAGGTAGACCTATGAGGACAGATGCTCTCTTGTTTTTCATAATTGTCACGCATTGAAATAAAAAAATATCCCGGTAACATCATACGTTGGTAGCTAGGGGATCGTCAGAGATTTGCTAGGATTGCAACAGCTGATGATTCCTTCTTTTCTGTTCCCCTCCTGCCCGTACATATGAGTCTGCAAACACCAAGAAAGATGCAACTGCAGCTCAAAGATGGTGCTTGAGTAAGAGGCATGCTGACAACATTAGGGATGACCCGAATGCTTCGAAGCTTCGACCGTTGCCATGGTATTCTACCTCCAAATCACTATTCAAATGCTTCATTTTTATTTATTGATCTTTTTAAGGGCTGTCCCAAATACCACTTTTTGGGCTTCGAAGCTTCGGTGATAAATATTCGAAGCTTCGCGGAGCAGCGCGGTGTGGCAGGCTGGCATGTTCTTCTGTCTATCTGTCTCCATTTCCACCGTTTCACAACAAACAACGATATCCATCTGAGAATAACTAATAATATTTAATGTTGAATATGAAAAATGAATAATGTTGTGGAATTATTCCTTATTTCATGGTCTATTATGGGATTTATACATTATTATAACATACTGATATATAAAAAAAGTAAAAAATACAATATAAAACAACGCATTTGAATACTGATTTGGAGGTTGATTACCATGGCAACGGCCGAAGCTTGGAAGCATTCGGGTCAGTCCTATTTATAAGTATGTAATAATAATGTATAAATCCCCAAATAGCCCTTGAAATAAGGAATAATCCCAGAACATTGTTCATTTTTTTATTTTCATCATTAATTATTATTAGTTATTCTCAGACTGATATCACTGTTTGTTGTGTGTAGAGGTGCGGCAGCGGCACTGAAACAGTGGAAATGGAGACAGACAGACAGACAGACAGACAGGAGAACATGACGCCGCTAAGCTTCGAATAGCTTCAAACAGCTCTAGACAATACACAGACACACACACACCAATGCAAATAGCTCTGTCAGAACACCCATTGTTTTGGCACATCAAACAACATCCATGAACCATAGATACTGTAACTTGCAGTTAGGCACATCTCCACATGTTATGCACAGATATTTGCACAAGGGTCCGGCATACTACTCCTTACTGTACTGTTAAAATGTGCAATTGGGATCACTGTAGAGTTTTGGGCAGATTCCCACAAACTATTACTTCAAAATATCATTGCAGCAGATATTCAATTGGTTAATCACATAGCTAATGTGATGCCATTTGTTAAATTGATTTTCAGACTGCATGTGTGTTTGATCATGACCACTAGAGGTCAGACTTATAAAATGAGATCATTTGCTTTGCCTTAAAATAAGTCACAGACAGAGCTGACTGACTGAAAAGAGGAAAGAGAAAGGAGAAGTTTAACCCTCCTGTTGTCCTTGCGTCAAATTTGACCCGTTTTTAAAGTTTATTAAATCATAAATATGGATTTCTTCTAATTGCCCCAAAATAACATGGATGGTTGCCTACTCAAAACAATATTCTGACTAAAAGTTTACATATACCAGTATGGGATAATACATCAACATTATGTTCCTCTGATAATAACTTTAGTCAAAATAATTCACAATATCTGCTTTTTTTTTACTAAAAAATTAGGTATAATTTCAAGGAAATTAGGTTTATTAACCTTAATTTCCCCCCAAAAAGTGTCAAACTTAATAATTAGGAATGGCCTAAAAGGTGTAACACATAATTGGGTGATAGTTTATACTGTATGCTTTATAAAAAGTCAAACCAGTCCGTGTTAATTTTGACCCGGGAAGACAAAAGTTGCATGGTCAACGGACGGGAAGACAGGAGGGTTAAGAGAAACAAGAAATATTGAGATGAATAGTATGCATAGAATGTATATGACGGCAGTGTGAGGGCTGTGGTTTAGGACCCAGAAGCAGACACAGACACAGCTGGATGGTGGTTGAAAGGCAGGTGGATTTATTATAATAAAAGGTGGTGAGGGCGCTGGAGAAGGCAGGGGACAGGCAGGCTGTGGAGCAGGGTGGAGTGGCTGGAGGAATGAGCTGAGGCGGCGTGAGGATGGCTCGATGGGAGGCTGGCACTGGAATCCAGAACACAGGAGAACACAATGTTAAACACAAGAATTACTCTGGTAACTATAATACAGAGCGGCCGAGAGAATACCAACTGGTAGGCAGAACAATTGGGCAAGGACTGGCAGGAAAACTGGTGTTCTTGTACTGTGGGTTGATTAGGTTGATTGTTGACAGGTGGAGAGTGCAAAGTGGAGAGTGAGACCAGGTGCCTGATGATGAAGCCACGGCCCTGCCACACCCACACACACACAGACAGGGGAGGGGGAGACACAGGGGAAACAGAACACAGGAAAAACACTGGAGTCACGGCCAGAGCCGTGACAGCAGGTTACTAATGCAAGTATGATAATTATTTCATGTCTTGTATGAGACACTCTACATTAGAGCTTATCGGCTAGTACAGATTAGTGTAATGTTATTGATTAAAGTCTGAATCTTATAGAAGAATTATTGTAAAAAAAGGCTGCTATATTTCGTTTTGGAAAAATATTTTCTTTACACATCAACGTAGGGTAAATGGTAAATTGAATTGCATTTATATAGCGACTTTCTATTCTTCCGACCACTCAAAGTGCTTTACACTACATGTAATCATTCACCCATTCACACGCACATTCATACACTGATGGTAGCGGCTGACATGCAAGGTGCCAACCTGCCCATCAAGATCTAATCCAAATGCTCATTCACACATCGATGGCACAGCCTTCGGGAACAATTTGGGGTTCAGTATCAAACCGCCATCCTTCCGTTGGTGGATAACCCGCTCTACCTCTCAGCCACCCCTTATCAACCACTGACAACATTTTAACTGACATTTTAACACCCGCTACATGTTCAGTTGACAGTTTGTTAAGTGATCTGCATTTCTTTTGGATGACTGTTCCTGACACTGAGACGTTTGGCAAACACAAAGTAAAACCCTGCCCTGCAGCGAATAACGGGAGACGATGGGACTTGTTTGTCATGTCATAAATTAGGAAAAAAGAGCATTAGGATCCAGGGAATAAATTATACTTGTGGTTTAGAAACGAAACCTATAGTAACCACAGTATTAGGCAACCATAAACATCTTCATAACATTTTAATCTCCGTTATAGTTCCATAGTTTTTGTTTTTTAAAGCATTTGTTTTGCATTGCATGACTTTATTGATAGTAGACAATGGAGAAATGACTGAGTGGAAAGAGAGTTGCGGAATAACGTAAACCGGGAATTCATAAATTGGTGTTAATCCCTAAGGGCCTCTAACATCAAACACTAAAGTGTCAGTTCCTCAGTGTAAAGCAGAATAAGACAGATCATTGTTATTCCATCTGCTATCAAGAAAAATAGCAGGCTTGGGAAAAAAAAGACTACATTAAAGTGTGGGCTGCATGGTGGTGCAGTGGTTAGCACTGGCGCCCACAGCTAGAGGGTTGAAGGTTCGAATCCGGCTTGGGGCTCTTCTGTGTGGAGTTTGCATGTTCTCCCCGTGTTAGCGTGGGTTTTCTCCGGGTACTCCGGTTTCCTCCCACAGTCCAAAGACATGCAGGTTAGGTTAATTGTTGACTCTAAATTGCCCGTAGGTGTGAATGTGAGCGTGAATGGTTGTCTGTCCCTATGTGTCAGCCCTGCGATGGACTGGCGACCTGTCCAGGGTGTACCCCGCCTTCGCCTAATGTCGGCTGGGATAACGGGATAAGCGGTTGCAGATGAGAGACATTAAAGGGCATCTTTGCTTTATAGACCTAGACAGAGTAAAGTCATACTCAGTGAAGAAACGCAGGCAAATACAAAGACAGGGGAAATCCAGCTGTAAAAAGGGATTCAACTGAATGTTTTTTGTATGTTTGTGTCTCGTTTTGGCTGGTCAGTGGAGACAGACAACTCTCAGCAGATGTTGGACAATGATTCAGCTCAGCACCTGAAGCTGAGGGAGAGACAGCGCTTTTTTGAAGAGGTCTACCAGCATGACGTGGACAACTACCTGCCCTCTGCTCACCTGCAGGTCGACTGCAGGAAACGTGAGTGACTGTCCAGTCTTTGGAGCATAAATACTTTCTGTTTTTTGATTGAATTAAATCAAAAATTGGTTGTATTATTATTATTATTATTTTTATTTATTTATCTATGTATTTATATTCATTCTTGTACACTTTTTTTTTTTTTTCTGAGTGCCCTCTGGGTATTGTCATGGGTGGGAGGTGGGGGGTGGGTGGGATATATACCAGTCCAAACATGTTTGTACAATGGATTGTAAGAGTTGTATTAGCAAAATGTATAAAAAAAAATAAAAAAAAATTGGTTGTGAAATGTTTTGAAAGTTACTTTGCTCCGTAGAAGATTTAGCAAACTGTTTACAGGTTTAAAATACATTTATAGCCTGTGTTTAATTGTCACTATTGATTATCATCATTTAAAAAGACCTGAACATTTACAAAACTATGCTTCAGGTGACAGTGACTCTGGTGATATGTATGTATCGCTATTTATGTTATGTATGCTGTTGTGTCTGTATATGCAGCCCCCATGGGAAGCATCTCTTCTATGGAGGTGAACGTGGACGTCCTGGAGCAGATGGACCTGATGGACATTTCTGACCAGGAGGCCCTCGACGTGTTCCTCAACTCAGGCGCCGGAGCAGACGAGGGCGCGCTGGCATCTCCACTACCACTAGGTACACTGATGGCCTCTGAGCCGCAGTCGTCTTGCTGCCACTGTACCAGGGCTGCTTGATTATGGCAAAAAACATAACCACGATTATTTTTGACTTTGGATACCTCATGTATTTCGAAAGAAAATGTATCTTTTATGGCTGTCAAAGTTAACGCGATATTAACGTGTTAGCGCAAATTTGTTTTGATGTCACTAAATTCTTTTAACACATTAAAACAATCGATCTTCTGGAGGTTGTAGTGGGCTGAGTTTTAAGGCTAGAGTGAAGATACTGATATCATATGAATCTAGAAAAACCTAAGGAATCCATTGAATCCATGTCATACTAGCTTGTTGCGATGGAGGCTTAATAATGCTCCAAATTTGCGCTAAATTTTGTTGAGGAAAAACTGTTATGGCCATTTTCAAGGGAGTCTCTTGATCTCTGACCTCAAGGTATGTGACTCACGAGTCTCCCCTTTACAGACATGCCCATTTTATGATAATCAGATGCAGTTTGGGGCAAGTCATAGTCAAGTCATATACATATTTTTATGCTAAATGCAGTACCTGTGAGGGTTTCTTGACAATATTTGTCATTGTTTCGTGTTGTTAATTGATTTCCAATAATAAATATATACATACATTTGCATAAAGTATGCATATTTGTCCACTCCATGTTGATAAAAGTATTAAATACTTGACAAATCTCCCTTCAAGGTACATTTTGAACAGATAAATAATGTGCGAGTAATTTGCGATTTCTCGCGATTATGGACAATCATGCGATTAATGGTGATTAAATATTTGAATCGATTGACACCCATAGTATCTATATTTTAAAGATAAATGCATCCATGTGGTGCAATTCAAGATCAAGAACAACTTTGTGCTGTCGTAAACAATTTAATTACAAACACATTGGTCTGGTTTCTTTGCCTTGGGCCCTTCCATCCCGTCCTGGAGCTTGTTGCGGTGCACCACGTCGGAGGAAATCTGTCTGGCTAGGGCCAGCCAGACAGGATCCTCCCAAACCTAGACATCGTCCCAGACACGCTGAGCAGGAGAAACCAGACTGTTATAAAGGAAAGTTGTGCGCTGACGAGAGCGTCATTGTGAAACGTAACGTGACACGATAATCGTTTTATTTCGATTATATTGTTTTTATACAGTGCACTTTCCAAAAGCCATTCATGTTATACATTTTTGCATTTCACTGATTTTACAAAAGCAATGTGTCAAAGAAGTTGCCATTACTCAGAATGTCAAGATTTATGAATGATATTCCGTGTGTAAACTATATATTTTTCCATAATTATTCACTATTTCATTAATGTTTTTTTTTGTTAAAAACTGCTCCAGAGACAATGCTGAAATAATAACATTCTTCATTTAAAAATGGTAAAAGGTAAAAAGGTTCTGTAACTTTTGCACGACATTTTAGGTGAGATTGATCAAAGTCACAATCTAAAATCAGTGTTTAAAGAGTTACTGAATTTATTAACTCTTCTCGTAGTCTCTACATTCTTCAGTTGAAACATGCAACGGATTTTTTTTTTTTTTTAATCTGATCCTGGCTTCTAATCTGATATCACCATAAATCAAGAACGACATGTATAATTGGGTGTTTGCCAAGAAATCCCAGATTGCTTTGATGTAACAACTGTTTTTCCTACAGGCAGGAGAAGTATTTTGTGGTTTGGCAAGTCTCCAAATCAACAACTGGGAATCAAAACAGCATAGTAATTAAATTTTATTTGGAAACCCAATTTCCCAATACACCTACACATAATTGCACTTTTCAGCTCTTTTTAATTTGAAACGTTACCACAGAGATCTTTTTTTTGTGATTAGCAAATCTACTTCTGTGGGCCGTCCATATTGATCTCATCTATAAGAAACATTGAGTAATATAGCAGGTGCACAGACAAAAAAGTTCAGACATGTTCTAACGGCTTTTGTTCACAGAGGGTGAGGATGAAGAAGAAGATGAAGAGGATGAAGACGCAGAGGTTGTGTACAGGGAGCGCGCCCCTTTGAAGCGGCAAGATGAAGTTCACCGGGGTTCGAAGTGCCGCATGTCCTCTACATCATCTGGTTCAAGCGATACAAGCGGGGGCGGACCCGACACACCCGTGATCCAGTCGGACGATGAAGAAGTCCATGCCGACACTCTGCTGCTCACCTCTGTTCCCCATACCAGGGATGAAGAAACAGAGGAGGAGGACGAGGAGGAAGGATGCCTTGCGACTAAATCTCCATGAAGACTGAATTTGACTCTGTGTAGAGATACATGGGTTAAAAAAGAGTGTAAAAAAAAAAGAGATCTCTCTGTCTCTCTGCATTTGCAATCCTTTCGTTTGGGGAAACCCCTAGCATGGTTGACCTGGCTGTGATTTGCTGCTGTCTTTTTGAATGTTTCCCTGAGTACACTGGATTTTTCTTTACAACTTAAAATCTATTTTTCCTAATAAGTGTTAAAGGTATAATATGCAAGAATTTCCTAAAAAGCAATGATACAGAAATAATCCCTCTCAGTCATCACGTATGCCCCACTAGCAGTGTGTGGTGGTGTCTGTTTCTGCAGAGACCCTGCAGCCCTTTGCCTGGATTTTCTCTTTTCTTCTTATTTTGCCGTGTTCAGCAAAGAGGCTTCGGGCCCCTCGTGGAGGTGTAACCTCCAGCCAACAACAGCGCGCAGTGTGTGTAGCAGCCCCTTCAGGTCGTCAGATACCGCCGAGTCCCCCTTTAGCTCTCCACCGAGAGCAGCGCTGAGCCACAGCGGAAAAGACAACGTGTTCTCATCCCAAGTGAGAACACACCCATAGTGACGCTTTGTCAGCCCCATCGGCGTCACTTTTCGGTCGCAGTAAACTTGTGCTTAATGTTGCGAATTAAACAAAAACACTTGCTTAGGTCCGGGCAATAAAACCACTATAGTTAGGTTTAGGAAAAAACAACATGGTTGGGCTTTAAACTGCTACGTTTGTACAGTGAAAGTCAACACTGAACATTATGAACACGGGGCATGAACCAACAGCTGATTGTAAGGTGACACAGGGGACACGAACATCGGCCTCCTGAATGACAGCCTTGCGTTTGTTGGACTCAACGCGCACTTTCCCTGAGCATTTAATATTGACGCGGATGGGTTTACATTGTAGTTAATGGAAAGTCGGTGCGTCTCATACCAACGCTAAGGGGTGCCTTGTGCGTCGCTATCTAAAATGATAAATGGACTTGCATTTATGTAGCGCTTTTCTAGTCTTCTGACCACTCAAAGCGCTTTACACTACATGTCAACATTCACCCATTCACATTCATACACTGATGGCAGAGGCTGCCATGCAAGGTGCCAACTTTGCCCATCAGGATCTAATCTAAATACTCATACACATGTGACCGGAGAAGCCAGGGATTCGAATCACCGACCTTCTGATTGATGGACGACCTGCTCTGCCCTCTTAGCCACAGGTCTGTGGCAAAGCATCTATACAGTATTTGACGCTCTGGGAATGAGAACGGGTTGGATAGGATGCCCTTCGGCTGCATTCATTAAAAATCCGGCGACTCGGCACCTTCCAGCGGGATTGTGCAGAGTTGTGCACAGTGCTCAGAAAATAACGTTTCATTTCTCTGATTCACTGCTTTGTTCTCACTAACGGCAGTCCCTTTCTTCATTCACTTTACAGCTCACTCGACCCTCGCTACTCTCTCTCAGCCACTCTCTGCCGTGTGTTTACAGCAACCAACAACGGTTACACATTATACCTTCAAACACTCATCAATTATTGAATCTCTTGGCGTTATGGTGTCTCAAGTATGTTGACATTTGTTTGCACTATGCAAACAACATGTGTCATCTCGCTCCCATGCACTGACACGTTCTGGGCGAGATATAAAAATGTCACTTCAAGTTCGTTCCTCTCACTGCCAGAGGGAAATCTCCCTCTTATCCCTTTTGTGTGTTGAAAGCACAGGTGCCAAACTGCCATGTGAAACAGGAAGGCTGCGGAGCATCGTTGCTTCACGGACTAAAGAACGGAGTCAAGTCCTGTTCAGTGAACAAATGCAGACAAATCCAAAGAAAAGGGAAATCCAAGGAAATCTGTAAAATGATTGAAGCTTTTTAGCTTTTACTACACCTGGCCTCAGTGGCCCTTGGATTTACCTCTCCTTTATTGGCATTTAGATTTCAGTATAAGCATTGCATGCAGAATAGCATTCCTCTCATAGGAGTTACCATACTTTACAGTGACAATTAAAAACATTTCAGACTGACAGCTCTTTAACCGCATGTCTTAAAGTGCCAACCATGAATCGTCTTTTTGTTTTTCAGAAGATCAACACGAGGCAGAAATCAGGCACAGTGAGCCAAACCCAACAAAAAGTAAAATATCTTTGATATGAATCTATTGCCATATGCATGTGCAAACTATTTACAGTATCATGGATGGAACTGTGTTTGTAAATGCATGCCATTTTGTTCTTGTTAGTGACTACATGATATGTTTTGCATTACTGTACTTAATACCAAGTTATCCTCTCCTCCACGTGAGGTGTAATTGGGGAGTTGGATATATTTGACCTTGTGGTGAGTGAGTGACTCAGCTGTCAAAGATTTGTTTGTTTATGCACAGTGTCAGTTTGTTTGTATGGGTGTGTGAATATGAAAACATGTGTGGGTGTGGAGGATAAATATTATTGCAACAGGTATTCCCCTGGTTGAGCCAATGGATACTTTCAAAACAACCTTTTTTTCAATGTTGGTCATGATGTATTCAGTATCTCTTCCCCACCTGAACATCTTGCTATGAACTAAATAAATATGAAACAGAGGTTAAAACCGCTGGATTTACTGAACGTTTGCCTCCCGTGTTGTCTGTCTTTCACTCACTTGCTTTCGATTTCTCTTCTCAGGAGATATAAAGCTATGTTCACAACTTTTGACATTTGGGGATTTCTACAAGAATTGCATTTTTTCAGTGATTGGATGGCGAGCACTTCTGCATGCAAAAAACTGCATTATTTTTCACCCCAAACTGCATGTGATTAGCATAGAGTGAGCATGTCTGTAAAGGGGAGACTTGTGGGTACCCACTGAACCCATTTTCATTCACATATCTGGAGATCAGAGGTCAAGAACCTGTTTGAATATGGTCATGCAAGTTTTCCCTTGACAAAATTAGCCGAACTTTGGAGCGTTATTCACACTACGAGTGACAAAACTGCTAAGCGTGGCCAGCTACATTTATTGTCGCAAAGTCGCTGTGGAAGTGTTGCTCAAATGCACATAGGTGTAGTTATATCGTTAAATAACGCTGCGAACTGGCTAACGGCATTTTTAGATGGAACGGAACAGGGTGAAACAAAAAACATGATTGGTTGACACTTTAAAAAGTTGAGACCAGCTCAACTTTGATAGGCGTCAGTTTGTAGCTTCATGTCACTGTTTTCCACTGAAAATGACTCGTAGCCTGTTGCTGTGTCGCTCGTAGTGTGAACACAGCATACGTCGTCTGCGTTACTGTTACTAAACATCTTTGTAACAGAGTAGTCAATAATAAAATGACACGTCGGCGACAATTCAAACAATGCTTAAGAGGTCTGTATACTGTATACTTAAAGGATAGGCGACAGCCGCGGCAGGAGGCATTATGTTTTCGGAATATCTGTCTGTCCGTACTAGGGCTGACCCGGATGCCCCGAAGCTTCAACCGTTGCCACGGTATTCAACCTCCAAATCAGTATTCGAATCTTTCGTTTTTTCTATTTTTTTCTATTTTTTTCTATTTTTTATATACATGTATGTAATAATAATGTATAGTAAGTCCCAAAATAGCCCATGAAATAAGGAATAATCCCACAACATTCTTAATTACTATTTATTCTTAGACAGATTTCGCTGTTTGTTGTGTGTAGATGTGTGTGTGTGTGTGCGTGCCTGTACAGTAGTGCGGCAGCGGCACTGTCCCGGACACTGAAATGGGGTAGATGGAGACAGACAGACAGAGAAACATGTCAGCCTGCCACACCGAGCTGCTCTGCGAAGCTTCGAATACATTCGAATATTTCTCACCGAAGCTTCGAAGCCCAAAAAAATGGTATTCGGGACAGCCCTAGTCCGTAACATTCTCGTGAAGGAACTGATGAAATTTTGGTGGTCAAAGGTCAGGGTCACTGTGACCTCATGTCCGTCCCATTCTCGGGAACATGATATCTCAGGAACGCCTTCCACTTGACCTCACAAAACACAATTTTGACTGTACCTTAAAAAATTCATGTGCTAATTATTACAATTTCACACACACGTCTAACAGGATCAAATGATGAAGTGATTTTGGACAGACATGGATTTAAACTTGACTAGTTTTGCTTGCTGTAATCATTCCTCCTGTTCATATTTGGATGTTAAGAGAGGATTTCACACTAAGAAGACAGTAACTTTTGAAAATACACGTTTTTTGGAGCCGAACAGTGGATTTAGTGGACATCGCTGCCATTGGAATCACTTAATCACGGGATCGCTTCAGGACCAGTATGAAGGAGGGATGATTACAGCAAGCAAAACCTGTTCAATGTTCATATGAGAGTTGAAAATGCAATCACGCAAGCTGTTTATGAGCACCCAACATGTGAAGATAGTGTGCAAGAGAGAAGGGAATTTTCCCACAGGAAAACAAAGTATAGCACAGGGATATAAAGTACTGACTCATCTGTTCTTTCTCTCCTCTCTGTGCGTTGAGCGTTCTAGTTCTTCTCGTTTTACAAGTTTGCCTGTAGCGCACTCGCACTCGTCTCCGACTACATTACCTTTGAAAACGATACGGTCTTTGGCTTGTGTACGTGCCCTATAGTATGACAAGGACAAGTGTTGCCTGTGGCTCTGTTGGCCTGAGCTGAACTGCTAACAAGCTACGAGACATTGTATTGTTCCCTACATGGTTTATGTTACTGTCATCCACTCTATGCTAAGGATTGTTTCTCTTGATATTCCTCCTGGCAAAGAGCCTGCTCATAATCTGTTAATCCTAAAAGACCCACATAGACCTGTTTTTGTCATTTTTAGGGGGGTACAGCGGTCTTAAGGGGGAGATAGCAGGTCAACAGAAGTGGTGTACATCATCTGAAAGCTGGGAACCTGAGGATTAATCTGAGATGCAGCTCAGCAATGTGTGTCAAGGTCTTCTTGTCATAAATCAGAAATAAACATGAATGAATGAATTAAAATAAATTGTGAAAGTGTATAAGGGTTTAGAACATTACGATTGAAGTATATGATGGTCATTCCCGTGCTCTATTGTGTCTCATAAATTGGGTTGATACCATTTGTTACACAGATTTGGTGCGAAATTTACCATTTTTTTACCACTCGAGAATTGATCAAAATGATCAAAAATCCCTCAAAACTACCACATCAAGACACCAATACCTTGAGGAATACCATAGAAAAAGCCATTCTGTGATTTGGTATCAAAAACTTTTGACATCTGGAGATTTCTGCAAGAATGGCATTTTTTGGCGATCGGATGGCGAGCACTTCTGTTCTTGAAACTGCTCAGAAACCCTCTTATTGTCAATCTACATAATAAAGCCACCCATCTTCTGAATGCTCTAGGTCTCTAGGTTGTTGTTGTAAAGTTTCATGAGGCTGTGATTATTCTAGAGGTCACCACAGGTCACTTTATACAGTGAGGTCAAGTTGCAAAAATGGGCTCACTATATGAAATGACTACTATGTGGACTAACATCATCACACATGAATACAATTGAGCTCAATGGATCCACAAAAGTCTCAGCTTTACAGTGATACCCAATTTATGTAATTCTAAGACTGTTTAGGGACCCCAGTATGCAGAAAAATTCAAACACACCATTTTAGAATAGGTGAAAATTACATATTTACACTGCATACAAATAACTGCATAGATTTTGCCCCAAACTGCATGTGACTATCATAAAGTGAACATGTCTGTAAAGGGGAGACTCGTGGGTACCCATAGAACCCATTTTCATTCACGTATCTTGAGGTCAGAGGTCAAGGGATCCCGTTTGAATATCACCATGCTAGTTTTCCCTTGCCAAAATGTAGCCTAACAAGCTAGCATGACATGGTTGGTTCTGATTCCTTAGGTTTTCTTGTTTCATATGATACCAGTATCTTCACTCTAACTTTAAAAAATGAGCCCGCTATAACCTCTTAAAAACAGTAATGTCGGCGATCCTACGGGTCTCAGAGGGTTTTAATCACAGACCAGTGAGACCACACCTGCTGTCATGATCTGGGTAGGCCTGTTCCCTTTTTTTTTTTTTTTCAGATTTTAACTTTATAGACACAATTATCAAAACTCGCCAACATTGTGTGAAACATACTGAAACCTCTGTATAGGCAGGCCAACATGTGTGAAGAAACCTCCCATTGACATTAAATAGCAAAGTCGATAAGACAGAATTATGAACCATAAATTATCTACTTAGCCTTTTATGGGGCATGACTACAGGAAGACTCTGACAGAAACACAACTGGCTGCAGTGGGAGTGGAACCACTACATGCTGTCTCAGCATATATGTCATTTATGTTGAGCAATCACACGCTGTCTCAGCCTATATATCATTTAGGTTGAGCAATCACACTCTGTCTCAGCCTTAATGATATATGTTGAATGTATTACAGTGAAATCCTTCTGTTGCTAAGTTCCCTAGGATGTATGGAAGGACATACTGGGTATTGTTTTCTTTCCCCTTTCCCAGTTTACCAAACTCTTGATCTTCCTGCCTCCTCAAACCGAGATCAACCAACTATTATGCTCTCAAAACTATAGAGGAAATCCCTTGGCCCCAAGCCTGAACAAAGTGCCATTCCTGAACTTGTTTAAACCCACTTGCCATTAACTTACACATTGCCTCAGGAACATTGGGCTTACTATCAAACATGCTTGCATACCAGGACTACCAGCGAGACTACTGTAAAGGCTTCCAGGAGGCATATTCAACCTTTAACTCCTATGTTATCAAAACAAATGAGTCCAATGAGCTCCAAAAACCAGAGTCAACATTAGTTAATCCCTCTATTCCAGTTCTACAACTGTGCCACCCCTCGTTTTTCATCCATAGGCATAGTCCCGGTAACTCCCTCCCTTCTTCAATGAGTTCATCCACGTTTTCACAAGCTTACGGGAAAAATAATACTGCAACAAGCGCAAAACTGGTTCCTACAGAAGAGTGGACTGAATTCAACCCACCGTCAAACCTCAAAGAACTTGCCCTCATTCCCCCAGAATACCTTTTGTTAGATAGTAAAGTTTTCAGTCAAATAATCATCACTGTCATCATAACAATGGACAAGCATGTACTGTATTAGAGCAGCGGAATGGCAGACAGACGCGGTCTGTCCTCGGAGATCAATAAATAACACACAGATGACATGACATTCACCCGAAACTAATGGCACAAAAGCAAACATGTTTTCTTTATTCTCGAACTGAACGATTACCTTATTAACAAACCGTATTAAACTTTTGCCTGCAGGCTCAACGAGCCCAGTTGGCAGTGTCATGTCATTGATTGCGTGACAAAATAAATCAAGCTCAAGGTGACATGAGGCCAAATGAGTTCCCCTGTTCTTTTTTTTTGCCAAGAGTTTTCTAACGTTTCTACGAAAGCTGTTTGTGTTGACATGAAATTAAATTTTAATAAGGTTTTATTCCCACACTGTCTGGATTAACGGAGCAGGTTTGCATTTTTTTTTTTCAAGAAGACGAGAACATTTTTGTACAAAATGTATTTCGCTTTATTTCAAGTCAAGATTCAAGATTCAAAATGTTTATTATCAGACTGGTTATGGTAAATGGAATATACACTCATTCGCACACCGACGGCTATGCCTTCGGGGACAATTTGGGGTTAAGTGTCTTGCTCAAGGACACATCGACATGTGAACTGGAGCAGCCGGGGACCTGCTCTACCCTCTGAGCCACAGCCGCCCGTTATACAAGTACAGTCGTGTGAAATACTTTTTGCTAGGAAGCTCCATTAAAAATGATAAGTTATATTACAATTATTAAAGGAAATACTTTGTACAAGGGCATATTAAGAACATACACATATCAGGAAGAATGAATGCACATATATAAGAAATACTTTGTACGAGGCATATTAAGAACATATACAGTATGAGATATATGATTGAACTATTGCACTTGTTTATTGCACTTTTTGTCACATCTGTTACAGAGTAAAAACGAAATCCACATTAAAAAAGTCCTAATATTGATGAAGAGTAGAGTGAAAAACATGAATGTCATATTACAGTAGTGAGCGGCCCCCCCTTCTTTCTCTCTTTATCTTATTTTTATTTATTTATTTATTTTATTTTTCTCTTTTTATAAGTTATTTTCCTGATTATTTTCCCCCCTGTCTTTTGTTTATTGTATATCTTTCCTTCATGCACCTAAATGTATTCTGTAACCTGTGACCCTATGGATGGATGGATGGGTGGATGGATAGGGAGGGGAATTTGGACTTAACTTTGTAAACAGATCTGATGAATGATATCTATTTTGTTTGATTTATACATGTTTTGTATCTGTTATTTTTTGGGATATAATCTTTGAAAATCAATAAAACATATTTACAAAAACAAAAGATAAACTGTGAGATAATGAAGCCAGAGAGCGCCACCTCCTCCATGTCCAGAGTGACTACACACCGGAAATGTTTTAAACAGGTGTGTTGCGTTCACGGCCGAGTTCACTGAGGACTGAGGCTACTTCAAGCACAACATTATGGCAGTGGTTATGATTACTAGCATTATTGTGCCTTGGCATAGTTAAATCTATCTTGATTAAACACTTCTGGACGAGTACTGGTTATGCTTTGAGAATGAACGAGTAGAGAAGAAGAACCAGGAGCAGACTGAGGAGGACTTCGCAGTACCTTTAGACACAAGCAAAAAAATAAATACAAATTTGTCTGGAGCTGCAAAACATTATACAACTTATAGTCTAATTATACCTGTATAGTATATACTGTAAGTCTAATGCAGTGAGGGCCAAAGTGCGAATGTACTACGAAGTATTAGGGCCACATTGAGGGAAAAATATCTGAGATTTTCAGAATAAAGTCATAATATTATGAGAAAAAAAGTCGTAATATTACGAGAATTAAGTCAGATGTTTATGAGAATAAAATCATAACTTTACGAGAAACAAAGTCTTAGAGTGTTGTATTAGAAAGTGTAATTCTGTCATCACAGTGGCAGCACAGCCTTTCCTCTCTGGACCTCTGTGTCTGTGCTTCTCTATATTGCCAGACTACGGTCACTCAGTCTGTACACGGTCAGTGTCTTTCTCAGGTTATTATCAGTTGCTGTGGTTAGTCTGCCACAGTATAGGCTACGGTCTGTTTATGTTTGTGAGTGTGTGATGTATTTTTCTTTTTCTTTAGTTCTAATCTGGTCAGGTTTAATCTTCTGAGTGAGATGTAACTGCTCTGAGGCTAGCTGGGGTTTGACTACTTTTTATGTTCAACTCTCGGCAGACAAGGCCTTTATAATGGTAACAGGCAGGGTCGCTCTTTTTAATATGGCTCCAGTATTTGATAGATCCTGCATGCAGAGTTTGGGGTTTTCTTTGTACACTGAGGATACTTTTGCAGAGCTCTGCAGGGTTTCAACTGGATTTTTGTACCATTTTTGCCCAATTTTCCCCAGTCTCTCCTTTGCTATAATGTGTGTGTTAGTGGCTGCAGCTGCTGTGGATTGTAACCAGGGTCTGATAACAATTTTTTTCCTCTCATGCCACTGTGGCAGGTCACTGAATATTTCTACCGGCCACTCAAGTGTTTTGTCTGCCACTTTTGAAATCTATGCAGAACGCTTTAGAATTGTAAAGTGGACAGTACAAACAGGGAATATATCATGTAACCTTTATCCCTGATCATTTTTAATTTAGGAATTGCTTTTAAAAAAATAATATTTCGTAATATAAGGAAAGCCTATCCTGTCTGCCATGGTGGCAGACAACCTGAAATTTGACCTGCCACAGCCAAAATTGACCCTGAATTTGGCATGTGGCATGTGTTAATTCAATTCCCTGAGTGTAATCATTTGACAGCTAAAAACTTTCCAAATGTGTCCAAGTTTATTTTCTGTTGCAGTGAATGTGAATCAGATAATCTGCCAGGAACATGAGTCAAGCTGTTGTGTAGCAAAGCATTTCTGTTGAAATGGTGTCTGTTGTTTAAACATGTCCATGTCAGTCGGTTTTGGTGATGTTTTATTGTACTGTTGATTCTAAAAGGAGTCTCTGGCGCTCTTGTGTAGCTCGTTTTAATTATTGTTGATCATTTTTGTTTAATTGTCTGAGTTCTGTCTCTTTTCTGGTTAATTCTTGTGAGGCTACTCTGAGGAAGGCGGTTGTATATTTGTAATTGATAACCAGTTGTATGCACAGATGGTAGAGTGCCATCTGTCGGTTTGGACAGAAGATTTAAATTTAGTTGAAGAAGGGATCTTGTTGCCGATGTTGTTCCACTTGCGTATAAGTTGATATTTGATGCAATATATTTTGTAGTATATTAACGCAGTAATGTTTACTCAGAAGCCTACATTTGAACTGACCTACTTTTTACTCTTACTTGAGTACATTTCTACACAAGTACAAGTAGCTATTTCTCAGTCCACATGGACTTGGCTTGGGAACCGGAGGGTCGTCGGTTCAAGTCCCCGCATGGACCAAGTACTGAGTGTGAACTGGTCGTTGGAGAGATGCCAGTTTGCCTCTTGGGCACTGCCGAGGTGCTCTTGAGCAAGGCACCAAACCCCCAACTGCTCGGGGCGTCTGTGAAGGTCAGCCCACTCACTCTGACATCTTTCTCATTAATGCATAATAAGTCCTGTTTGTGCATGTGTGTGTGTCTCCTGTATATAAGAGTGTGAAAAAATTGATTTTCCCCTCGGGAATTAATAAAGTGCCTTTCTTCTTATCTTCTTCTTGAGTCAAATTTCATTAAAGTTACAGTACTTTTAATTGAGTACAATATTCCACTGTCAAAAAAACTGTCAAACATGCCATAGGCAGGAGGATTAACATCTGACAGATATGACATGGAATTATTAAAGTGATTATGAGAGAGATTATGAGAGAGTGTGTATGGATTGTGAATCAGTGTTCCCACGTTCATATGAAGTTCCTCTCACGTTTCTCACTGTAGACTGACTGTAAGCGTCAGTCCTACCTGCCCACTGCCTAACAGCACACAGACCCTCAAGGACCCTTTGTGGGGAAATAAATAAATGACCAAGGGCACATGGCGGTTTCTATGCAGCACATTTTAACTGGGTGAAATGAAACATTACAACATGAAATATAGATATTAAGTGATTCGTAAAGAACATTAAATTATTAAAAATGAATCTTCCTTTGAGGTTTTGGAAACCGCAAAATACCCCTCAGACATATGCTGCATGTCTGAGCCTTTACTCAGCTATGTTACCCCTTTTGTACTAATTCATCACTAATCACAATTATTTTTCATTTAAGGTTCAGCCTTTGTCAAATATGGGTGTGCTCCTTTTCAAATGAAATAAGACTTTATGGATTCCCAGAAGGGAAATTATTATTTTTTGTTTTTTTTGCGGTAGCACAAGGACAGAATAAGTACAGGTAAATAGAGAAAGTAAACAAAAAAAATAATAAGACGCAACTAAAATAAGAATAGAAGTAAAAATAGAAACTATCCGAGAGCACTGGAAGACAAGATTACAAGGTAAAGTGACAGAGGTATGATTAATAGTATGGTATAATATATAAATATAATAAAATATATGACAATATATCAAACTATTCATCAGTCCAACGGAGAGGTAGAGTAATGTGAGTGTGTCCTAAGTGTGCCAGACTGTGGAAATTCAAGTCAAGTATGCTGCTACCTACCAACTTTGTGCTATGATCTCTGACGACATCCATTCTCACGTCGACAGATAAACAAATTAAATAAACAGAGAGACTCCAAAACCTGCCAATTAATGTTGACTTTAGCAATCTAGACTCATATAACTTCAATATATCCAGTGCGTGTGTGGGATTATGCACGTGGAAAAGAACAAAGTAAACCGAATGAATGTGACTGACAGCTGGCTTAGTGGTTGTGAGAGTGACGTATGCTGTACCAGTAGGTTCAAAATGTCATTTCAGTCACTTTATCAAGTACTCACATGATATGAACCTATGAAATTGGGCTACATTTGCAGGTGATGTGAGGTTGACCGTCAGACATACATAAATCATGGTAATGTGAGCTATAGAGCCGAAGGGGTGTTCACCTGAGCCGAGCTCTGCTTCTCTGCACAGCCAGAAAAGCCCTTTATGTCAACATTATCATTACACTAAAATTGATTTAGATATAGAAGCAAATACAAGCACAGCTCCTACTGGTCTTGTCCTACACACAAATTACATGTACCAGCGCGGCATTTAACAGATCACATCGCACATAACTTCGCGGACGGACAATCAGCCCTTTGTCAACTGCAGAGTCAGCCAACCTGCTGCCTGGAGGCATTGTGGGCTGTCTTCCGTGCACTCTTAATCAAACTGACTTTGACTCTTTAGGAGTACTCCTGCGGAGGATATCAAGCAGCTCGGACCAAGATGAGGACCATTTCCCTGCTTCTGCTGGTAGGCATATAACTCTTAATTATCTTCTGTTATAATAAGGCATCATACTGTTTAAACAAGCAGGGATTTTGTTAACATTGAACATGATAAACAAAGTGACTGTTTTTTTTTTTAACCGCAAAATGTTTGTTTTGAGAGAGTTGCAGTTGCTTGTAATTACTTGTAAACTTGTTAATAACAGGCCTTCATGCAGCCATTTAGTTATAAAGTCTGTAGGCAAATGCGTATTGATGAAGTCATCAAGCAAAACCAGTTCTATCAATGATATTGCGGAAATACCGGTTGTACACACACAACATGTAACATGAGCTCCTTCATACGCTTACCAAAAGCACAAACAGAGTTGTCGGATTGCATTGGGTTATAATGTACTGTACATGTTCTCCAATTAATTCAGTGCACTGGAGAACGTCTTTCATTTCCTAAAGAATATGCCGAAGTACTTGTAGTGTAGCTTAGTTCACCGGGACATGGTTGAGGTCTTACGGGAGCTGAAGAATTTGCTCCACGTGCCTGAATGCATTAAACACAAACATTTAGGTAATTGTTTTTCATCGTGCCAAAAATATCAATTGCAAAATGCTGGCTCGCAGAGAGACGTCACATCTTACATTCAAAATTGCTTTCAGTGGGATTATCCGGCGACATGATGTTTACCCTGTGATCAGTGATTTGAAACATTTGTCTTATGCACTATATATACTAGGGCTGGGCAATATATCAATGTTATATTGATATTGTGATGTGAGACTAGATATCGTCTTAGATTTTGGATGTCGTAGTATCGTAATATTGCATAAGTGTTGTCTTTTCCTGGTTCTAAAGGCTGCATTACAGTAAAGTGATGTTTTCTGAACTTAACAGACTGTTCAAGCCGTTCTATTATTTGCATGAACCCACTAAGTCATTATATCCACATTACTGACAACTGTTTATCAAAAATCTCATTGTATAAATATTTTGTAGCAGCACCAATGGTCAACCCTATAATATCATTGCAATATTGATATTGTGGTAATTGGTCAAAAATATTGTGATATCTGATTTTCTCCATATTGCCAAGCCTTCTATATATTGTCAGATGATTGGTAGCTTTTATCCAGAAGAAGATCTGCCAAAACATTGATATAAAGAATTTAAATTAAAACTTGTAAGATGGCGACCGTGAACTACGACGTCCCTGGTTTGCGACTTTTCTTGTATGTCATTTCCATCTTTCTCTCTCCTCCCCTTTCCTGTCACATCTATAATGTCAGCTATCTAAAACAAAATAGTAATAATAATAGAAAATTATAAACTCAAGGTTCACTTACTAACTTTATTTTGATTGTTTGGCCGTATCGACCACGGAGTTCAGCTTTAAGAAGTCCGTGGGATACGGTTGATTATAAAAGATAAAATTCTAACATCGCTGTCCGTAAAAGGATGTGTTAAATAGGTAGTCACCGTGGGGCGACCGTGGGGCGACCCTGTGGCGTAGGAGTGAAGACGAACCAGAAAGTTCCCATTACGCATCTAGGCGTTTTATCTCTCTCTCTCTCTCGCCATCTCTCTACTATCACGTCTAATAAAGGCATAAACAATCATAGAAATGAACAATAAGCATAGTGACTCACATGCTTTGCTCTTGATTGAAGCTTTGTTAGAAGTTATCCCTATAATTTCCATAATTGCCTTAATAGGTATTAATTTTCACTTTGATTTCATCAAGATAAATTTATCACCTAAGCTGGTATTATTTTCTCACAGCTATTACATATAATTATTGCACCAAACATGATGCGCTGCTTGGTTGGTTGCACTGGTTTCCACCCACAGAATAAAGGTATGCAGGATAAATGAATGGGAAGCTCTAAGTTACCCGACATGTGAAGGTGTTTTTACATGCGTTTTTGATTTATGACAGAAGGATAACCTGCCAACGTGTGTGTACCGCACCTCTTGCCCCAATGCATGCTGGAATTTCCACTCCCCACGACACAGATAGAGTTCTGGAAGGGAAGTAAGAGAGACAGAAAGGCAGACAGTGAGACTGCAGTAATAAATTTAACACTAAAAGAGACAATTAGATTAAATGAGCAGCGAAAAAAGCGTGATAAGAGGCACCTGTCAAATTTGTTGGATTAAACACTCATTAAAAGTTCTCTGTGTTGACAAGAACAAGTATTAATATCCCCTTTTTTCCTGTTGTAGGTTGCATTAACCGTCCTGGCAGAGTCTTGCCATGGCAACCACACCAGACGTGCCAAGCGGGTAACTGCTTCATGTTTGGAAATGCAAACTCCTGCCAAAATGTTTTGCCTCTAAGAGAAGATTATAACATTTGTATGCTTGATCTACGTTCTGATTTCCACAGGAGCTTTTGGTGCGTTCCAAAAGAAGGTGGGTTTTGTCCACAATTGAAATAGTGGAGGAAGATGATGGGCCGTTCCCCAAGAAAATTTCGCGGGTGAGGACATCAGTTTGTAAATGAAATCACCAATTAATGCTGCAGCTCGATATCCATACAAAGCCAGCTTAATGGTTTTGTGTTTTGATACTAGATGGTTAATGACAAGAAGGATTCCACCGGGCAAAAGTACCGCATAAGTGGAATGGGTGTGTCCGAACCGCCGCTGGGAGTGTTCTCCATCGATGAAAACACTGGAGACGTCATTGCCCATAAATCAGTCGACAGAGAGGAATTCAGTATCTTCAGAGTGAGCTAATGCTGGATTACCAATCCCTCTCATGACAAATACATTTTATGTAGATTTGTAACCATTAGAAATCATGTTTACATGAATACCTTTACCCACAGATCAAGTTTGATATCTTGAGCAAAGAGACGGGTGAAAAAATCGACAAGGAGCTGGCTTTTAATATAGAAGTATTGGACATCAATGACAACACACCAAAATTTCTTCACCCACGAATGAAAGTTGATGTTAATGAAAATATCCCACAGGGTGAGTATACAGTTGCATAAATGACTCATAGAGCAGTCTATGAGTATCACTCATCATTTCAAACCTAGGCTGCATTTTCATCCAGTCTCTTGTGGTCATACTGGGTACTTTTTCCTCCCATTCTCCACTTCCTACTTTTCTAAAACACTCTACTTCCTTTCCTCAACTTCTTGAAGGGTACTTGCCGGGGCAGCTGCTGGTGTCGGACAGAGACCAGATGAACACGAGCAACTCTCAAGTCACCATCAGTATGATTTCACAGGATCCACTAGTGCCCAGGATCTCGTTGAAACAGATTGATGGAAGAATGGCCCAACTCACCTTTGAAGGATGTTTCAACTACGATGTGAGACTCAGTGACTTACTGCTACAACATCAGTTGGCAGCTGCTTGTACATGGACACACATACAGATTTGTCAATGTAATATCTGAAATATCGTCTTTTATATATGTTTCAGAAAGTAAAGATCTATGAAGTTATTGTTCTAGCAAAAGATCATGGAACACCATCCCGGTCCGCCACTGCCACTATTACCCTCAACATTGTTGACACAAACAGTCATCCACCGACATTCAAGGAGAAGAAGGCACATACTTTTTATTACTACTATTATTATTAAAGTTGCTTTTTAGAGTGATGTATGATGGTAAAGATGAGACTGTTCTTCCTGTCCAGTACCAAGGTTCGGTGATGGAAGCGATCACCCGGACCGATGTTTTGAGAGTTGGGGTAGACGACAAAGACACAGTTGGAACTCCTGGCTGGCGTGCCAGATATTACTTTATTAATGGGAATGAGGGAGGAAACTACAAAATTGAAACCGACCCCGTCACTAATGAGGGTATTTTGAGTGTCATCAAGGTAATTCTGCTTTTCTCACACTAATATAATCTTCATTTATTTACAGTGGGTCAAGCTAAAAGTCCAACAAAGTTTAGCTGCACCCACACTGAACTAAACTTGTGTGTTTCTTCCAGGGCAAGGATTATGAGATTACAACACTCACTACCCTGGAGATCGGAGTAGAGAATGAGGAACCCTTGTTTGTTTGTGATGATAGTGGCCTCTTTGGCACACGTCCACCTCCAAATACAGTCAACATCACAATGAAAGTGATCGATGTTAATGACCCACCTTACTATAACAGAGATACATTTGACGTGTACCAAAAAGAAGAGGAGGAGCCAGGAAAGGTGTTGTTCATTCCAACTATTCACGACGCCGACTCAAACGTAACCAAAATCAGGTTGGTGGCTCCACACTATACACTTGCTGCGCTCGTTGCCGCGTTGTGAATAGAGTCCGACCCATGCTGGATTTTTCAGGTGGCTGTCGATTTTTAACATAAATGCATACCGTAAATAATTTTATTTTTATCAATTTGGTTATCAAAGAATTGTGACCAAGATGTGTAATGAGTGGAACATTTTATCGTTGGAAATTGGAATGGAAATTGTCAGTGCACTCTGGTCATCCCGATCTCATGGGAAGGCGTATAAATAGCACGACATTACAACAACGTTATGCATGTCATGAGGACGTATTTGTACGCCGCTTTTCACGTGTCATTTGTACACCATGTAACAGTAACGTCTGCAGTTATGTTTAGGCAACAAAACCACTCAGGTTTAGTCAACAAAACCACTGAGTTAGGTTTAGGAAAAACATCATGGTTGGGCTTAAAATAAGTACATAAAGTAAAATACCTATGGAAAAAATGTAACATAATTGCAGAAAACATAAGCATTCTTTCTCACTTTTTATTCTACGTCACTAGCTCTGATGGATGCGTTTACAGTCAGTACAGACTACATGGCGTGAAAATGAAGAAAATCAAGAAAGACGTTCTTATTGCACACTAATTCATACACCTTGTTGTGCGACCGGGCTGCTCTGGTGGACAAATTCTGTAACTGTGAAACTGTTTCTAAACTACAACTGTACAAACATATCTTTGACATTTCTATACTGCCAGTTTAGTATTGGCCAGATGATATCCATAACCCAATATTGGTATGTCTGCATAATAACCGAACTGCCAATGAATTGGTCGGTCACAAATTGCGTGTGCAGCATTACACTTCTTATGGGAAATTACCTGGCATACTGTATACAATATAAGCTTATTTCAACTTGTAGTTATATAATACCTCTACCATTTTGATTGAAGCACACAACAAAGTCACACATTTGGTTTCAAGCAGCTGCAGTTTGGTGTTTTTAGTTAATATGTTCTTCTCCACTTCCATTTCCTCTCCTGTGATTAGGCATGTGCTGTTAGAAGATCCAGCTGACTGGGTGACCATTGATGCAAAAACAGGAAAAATCACATCAGCTAAGAGGATGGACAGAGAGTCATCCTTTGTTGATGACAATAGCATTTACAAAATCATTATCGGTGCCATAGATGATGGTATGAAGGAGCCCTACTTTATATTCCAATCAAAAACAAGCTGGATAATGTGGTCCACTGGTAAACTAAATGCCTAGATTAATGAAGTGTTTGTTTGTTGTTCTGCCTTTGCTGTGGTTACCAAGGTGAGCCTCCAGCCACAGGTTCATGCACTGTTCTGGTCCACCTCGGTGATGTCAATGACAACATGCCTAGGCTGGCCAACAACGGTACCATTATGTGTGGAAACAAGGCTAACAAGGTCATGGTGCCTGCCAAGGACGCAGACGCACATCCTTTCAGTGGGCCCTTCACTTTCTCCCTGGGGCGTGGTGACAAAACTCTGACGCAGCTTTGGAAACTAGACCCTGCCTTTGGTTAGTACAAATCTGTAAACCCTCCTTACTAAAAAATAATGTTTTGTTTTGTTGAAATCGAAGAGCCACTAGATGCCTCTCTTTACATCCATCACTAGGTGAGAACGGTGGGCTTGTTTGCCTGAAGACACTTGCTTATGGTAACTACTCAGTGCCCCTAGTGATCCAGGACCAACAGGGCGCCACTGGACATGATACCATGAAAGTGATGGTGTGTGACTGTGGAGAGGGAAATGTGTGTCGTGGCAAAGAGCCGCCCACATCCAGCCTTGGGGCAGCGGCCATTGGACTGCTTTGTCTTGGATTACTCTTATTTTTGTGTGAGTATGGCTATCAGTGGCAACATTAACAAAACCATAAAAGTTAATGTTCAATAAACCTGCAGTGACCCTTTTTAGTAGCAAGTCAATTACATGCAAATCAACTTCTCTGAGGAAATAAAATTAGTCAAGCTTGTTAGCTTGTACTAAGATCAATCAGTCATTTAACTAATAGAGGGTGAGGATTTATTATTTTAAATAAACCAATGAAATAGATTGATTTAAACATTACAATACATTTTTTTTAAATATCCTTCTTCAGATCAAAATAATGTTGTCCACAATTTAGTCTCAAAAGGTCTTTGCACCAGTAGCTTTTTTTGTGTGATTAACTTACACGTCAATATATTTTTTCGAACTGTTTTGTCCTGAGTACTTTCACACAGAACGCGAATATTACACAGCCAAAAAAAAAAGCGACATTTTTTTCGGAATTAGGTTGATTTTCTGAGCTTTCACACCGCGAATAAAGTCATCAACCAATCACGTTGTGTGGAATGGGTAGAGTTGCACCTACATTTATGACACGGAAGCCATGTAGCATGGATGTATAATCTTCTGTCTTCTATGGATGTGCATGAAGCAAAAAAAGCTTGATTTCTGAGTATAAAATTACCTGGATTTTCCGGCGATCTTCCATCCATTGGGCCCGTAGAGCAGGCGCAATAGCGTTTCCTTTAATTCCGCTTTCCAGCCCTCAGTCTGGGTCTCATTCACATGAACG
This sequence comes from Sebastiscus tertius, assembly GCA_916701665.1. NCBI lineage: Eukaryota > Metazoa > Chordata > Actinopteri > Perciformes > Sebastidae > Sebastiscus > Sebastiscus tertius. Next base: position 3,329 of record CAKAOH010000170.1, on the reverse strand, counting down.
GCGGAAGGGAAATAACTTTAGATTAGGCTATTAGTGCATTGTACAACTTTCAGGACCTAATGAATTAAATTAGCGATATTCAAGTGTTCGTACTGGGAAGTTGATTCACCTCAAAACAAATTATCCGCTGATTTACAGATGTCTCTTTCCCAATGTAAGTCTATGGGGAAAAGTCTTTTTGGGGCCCAATGGCATCACGTGACGGACAAAGAAGTTGTAATTCCATTGTTTGGCCACTATGTAAAATTAGCTTCAAAGCCCAGTGCTCTTCCTGGGGGTTTGCTCTGTAGTCCAAACCAGGACAGCAAGCTTTACTACTCCTTTCAACCTTGACAAAGGCAGCGCAGACCAGATTCACTTCTTCCGTTCTTACCTTTCACAATAATAGCCCTGGACATATAATATTTATTTATATAGTATTTTGCATTTACATGCCGTTTATTCATCATGCCCCAGTGTGTAAAGGCCTTAATGGTTAAACAGAATTTGTGGATTGTATTTGGTGTGCAGGCGTTAAACATGTCATAACTTAATTTATGCTGGTCTTGCTCCAGTGTTGCAAATGTATGACATATCATTTCAAACCATTCCATTTTTCATTCATTACATTACATTCACACCTAGAAGCTTACTAGCACAACCACAGTCTCGTCTGTTTTGCCACTGAGCAGCTTCACTGGAGCAGTTCAGGAGTTAAGGGCGCCTTGCTCATGGACTCCTCAGTGGTGGTAATGAGGGAGGAGCAAAAGCTGCTCTTTCACCGTCACTGCCCAGCTTTATGTTAGCAGTTAATCTAGTCCACCATAGCAATTAAGTGGCAGTTTGAGAACAGAGTGTACGTGATGCGTTTTCAACTGTGCCATTTTGATGTGTGTCCGCAGTGCTGCTCCTCCTCTTTATGTGTCAGTGTGGAGAGAAGGAGTTCCGGCACATACCCATTGCAGAGGATGAGGGCAACCAGACTCTCATCAAGTACAACCAAGAAGGAGGGGGCTCCCCATGCATGGTGGGTTGGTTGTGTTGTGTGTGTGCTCCCTCAGTTACAGGGAGTAAGACAGTAACTTTATGCTACATTACTCCATCAATCACACCTATTTTTTGGAGGGGTCTAATCTATTTTTCTCTCTCTTCTCTTCTAGGCTGAGCCCACTCTGCTCCTGACACCTACAAACAGTGTGAATGTGACAGATGGCCTAAAAATGGGCACCGCCAAGCAGGTACTCCTCCTCTACCAACTCAGCTTTCATTGTCTGTTTTTTTGGTTGATTTTTCACTGGAAGGCATCAGGTGTGTCAGCTTGGGTGCAATTTCAGGGTGTGCCTAAAAGGCCTCAGTAAATGTAGCTCCTAGTCCTGCTGAAAAGGAGATGGCAGTTATAATCCAGTTACTTTGCTACTTTTCTTTGTCTATCTAACTCTGGTGATGACAGGTATACAGGGATGTGACACTTTTATGGCATAAATTACAGGGTTTGCTCAGCGTTGTGTAACAAGTAGTTTATAGGTTGACCTTTAACAGTACCATGGCGCGACAAAAAGGCGAGACACAAAGGCGACATCTTTGGCTAAGTTCCAAATATTACACCTTTTCTTTTTACTTTTAGTACGTACTGCAGCAGAAAAATACGTACTGTTGCATGCAGTATGCATACAATTGGGGACATACTATTTCGTCATAACATTGTGCCTTGAACTTTTCCCTCTTGCTCATATACTCACTGTGCTGGCATGCTAAATAGTATGGTAGGATGAGTATTGGAACGCACAGTTGGATTGCCTGGAGTACCTGCAAAAATGGATTATTTGATCTAGTTTGGATGTACTGATCACATTTACTGCAGTTAACTGCGAAGCACTATTATCCCTTGAATGTGAGATAAAGGTCGGTGGTACCCCAGCAGACATATAAGTGTAAGGAATTGATTGAATGTAATGTAAGTATTGATGAAGGTTCAGTTATTAAGAAATACTGTATATGATTCACGAACCCACAAGGAGTTGATCTCATGGCTGCATTTCTCCCTTTAAAACACTCGATACAGTGCTTTGTTAAATGTCGTAGACAAAAATAGAAAAATGGACTAGCCTCTGCTTGTACGGTTGCTTCATTCATTTGCTTTGCTCCACTAGGTGTCTAGTATGGCTCCAGTAATGGCCCCGGACATGGATACGAACTACAACTCATGGATCACCGTGGTGAGTAACAGGACTTTAAATAGTCTCCTTTGTGTGTTTGTCATTCTGCAAGACAAAGAATAATGATGATTTAAAGTAATGTTTACAGCAGCTGGACTTGTTGAAATGATGATTTCCAAACAATAAATTAGCTTACGGTGTTCAGTGGTGCGTGCAGATAAGGTTCTAATAGTTTTGAAATTTCAATTTGTTTGTTTTTGTTAGGGCCAGCTATAATGTCTTAGAAGTATGCAGCTACGTAAACATATGCAAGACATGGTTGGAGAACTGTATAGGGATGGCCATAATGTTTAATGTTTAGTCTTCACACTACCTTAGTGAAGCAATTGTGATATAGGGTCACCTCCTGGAATGTCAAGTCCGTTCAGTTTCTGTGGTTCAACGTCACGAGTTGAGAGACATTCATGCTGACATATATTATAGCTAAAAACTAAAAAATGAAAGAATTTACATTATTTTTTTTTTTAATTATTTTTTATTTATTTATTTTATTTATTTTTTTTATTATTTTACCCAGGCAATATCGTTTCAGTTTAGTTTAAATTTTTCTTAAAGGGACTGTTTGTAACTTTGTAAGCGTATGAATGTAGCGGAATGTAGTCGATACACATGCGCGTTCGCGTATGCGCGTTCGCGTATGCGCGTTCGCGTATGCGCGTTCGCGTATGCGCGTTCGCGTATGCGCGTTCGCGTATGCTGGGAGCCTCGTCTCCTCTGCCTGCTCGCCTTCACTCAGACAGAGCGCGTGTTCTCGCGTACTAGCTCCACCTCTAGACGTGAACACGCGCTCACTCCACACTGCAGGAGGGTTAATAGCTCTGAGAATATCTAGTGAATGTACAGTGGACGTTTGTGCAGAAATAAATGCTGCAGCTCCTCCAGAGAGAAACGTTACCGTCTCCCTCCTGCGCCCGCAGGGAGACACCGGATGCCGGTGTCACGGTTCACGTTTCTCTCTGCGGAGGCTCGTCACTTCACAAGACACGGAAAACCTCTGTTGGTGCGCGCTGTGTCAGTGAATGCATGCGGGCAGCGCAGGAGAGGCTCCGGTTGCCGGTGTCTCCCTGCGGGCGCAGGAGGGTGAGGCAGGAAAAGCCAACACTAGGATCAGATCTAAATCATGTTCATGGAGAG
>CAKAOH010000163.1:0-12398 GCA_916701665.1 Sebastiscus tertius | reverse complement strand
GGTACAAGCGGCCGAAATGGGTTTCCTCAGGAGGGTGGCTGGCGTCTCCCTTAGAGATAGGGTAAGAAGCTCAGTCATCCGTGAGGGACTCGGAGTAGAGCCGTTGCTCCTTTGCGTCGAAAGGAGCCAGTTGAGGTGGTTCGGGCATCTAGTACGGATGCCTCCTGGGCGCCTCCCTTGGGAGGTGTTCCAGGCACGACCAGCTGGGAGGAGACCTCGGGGAAGACCCAGGACTAGGTGGAGAGATTATGTCTCCACTCTGGCCTGGGAACGCCTCGGGATCCCCCAGTCAGAGCTGGTTAATGTGGCCCGGGAAAGGGAAGTTTGGGGTCCCCTGCTGGAGCTGTTGCCCCCGCGACCCGAACCCGGATAAGCGGTTGAAGATGGATGGATGGATGGATATTTGGATCAAGAATCATACTGTATCAGCTCTACTTTGTGTTTACTTTAAAAATAAAAAATATAAAAATAAAGCATTGAGTGAAAATACTCAAATACCAATTGCTTACCAAGTTTGGGTTTTAGGGGATTTTATTAGGTGTTTCAGAGACTTTTGAATCCTTGAGTTTGAGAGGAGCCCACAAAGGAATTACTGTTTGGTCTTTTTAATGAACCACGTAGAGATGCTGGAACTCACAATGATTAATAAATGAGATCCATCACAGAAATGAAAAAATCCCTAAATCACACTATATGCAGATGATATTTTGCTGTTTTTCTTAAAAGCAAAAACTCTAAATTTGTTGTTGTAAATATTGTACACTGCTTTAGCTGCTTTTCAGGATGTAATGTAAGAGCAACCTGTATGAGTCATGCTTCTTGGCTGAGACAATGGTATCTCAATTCAAGCTGTCTTCTAATTGCTTGTCTTATTGAAATATATTCATATTTACCTTAATGTGTCAGACAAAATGACTTGTCTTACTTTACAGAAAGTAGCTTCAAAATTCTCCTTTGTGGGGGAAATATTTATACTACAAGAGTCACATACAATGCAGTTTCATCTTTGAGGTTTAGTCAGGTGGAAACTGAAGCAAAACCTTTCAAAGTTCTGGGGAATGTGATCAGGCAAAAAGGGAAATAATAAAGTAAGAATCTGTTTTAAACAAACATTTCTTTATTAGTTCTAGTAATAGAAGTAACGACAGATCTCTACTGAATAAATACATACTGCTTCAGACTAGTTCATCGTTTTACTGTTACTGCTATACTGTTATGACTTGGTAGTTCCTCGACCCATGATTGCTTTCTTTGTGTTCCTCTCTGGTCTCAGCAGGATTATGTAACATTTGGGTCCAAACAGTGCCACCAAGAGACCAAAACTGGAGGCCAGGATGGCAAATACCTCCACTGCATCTGCATATTTGCCCGGAGAGTTGACATAAGCCGGGACAAAGGCCACCCACACAGCACAGAAGATCAGCATGCTGAAAGTGATGAGCTTGGCCTCATTGAAGTTGTCTGGAAGATTCCTTGCCAAAAATGCTAAAAGGAAGCTGAGGATAGCCAGTAAGCCAATATAGCCCAGTAACACTGCAAAACCAACTGTAGACCCGACTACACACTCATAAACTATCTTGTCATTGTGGTATTGAGTGTTTTTATGAGGAACTGGTGAGGCAGATACAAGCCAAGCAGTGCAGATTGCTGCCTGAATGAAGGTAAGAGCTAAAACAGTCCCTCTTTGCTGCACAGCACCAAACCACTTCAGACTGGCTCCACCCCCTGGCTTGGAAGCCTTGAACACAGCCAGAACCACCATGGTTTTTACCAGAATACATGAGACAGAAAGCACAAAGCTGATCCCAAATGCTGCATGTCTCAGTTGGCAAGTCCACAGCCTGGGACGGCCGATAAACAGCAGAGAACACAGGAAACATAGTTTGAGTGACACCAAAAGCAGAAAACTCAGTTCTGAATTGTTTGCGCGTACCATGGGTGTACTGCGATGATAGGTGAAGATGCCCAGAACAACAGCACAGATAAAGGTTCCCAGCAATGAGGTGGTTGTCAAGCAGATACCGAGAGGCTCTTGATAGGAGAGGAACTCTGTTTTCTTAGGAATACAGTGGTCACGCTGGGGGCTGGACCAGAAGTCCTCTGGACAACTGGTGCACTCCCTGGAGTCTAACAAAAAGGGGAAAATGGTGAGATACATACATACAGTAAATACTATCCTTAAAGTGAAATAGAAATATTGAAATATGGATACACACCAGTTTCATTGCTGATCTTTCCCTCAGAACAAGGGATACAGTCAAAACAGCACTCAGGTTGCCCCTTCTTTCTGGCCATGCGGGTACCTGGAGGACAGCTCTCACTGCACACTGACCGGGGGGGCTGTTAGAAGAAAAATAAATCTGTCATTCTTTAATATGATACACTGCTGAGGTTTACAATACAACAATGAGAGGTGTCTGAAATAGCAGGAATAACCTCTTTCGATTGAAAGTTCCAGAAGATTTTGTCTTCATCAATTGCGAGTTCTTCACCTTTGGCTGACTCTTTAACCATGCCAACACTCTGAGCGTTTGTTCTTCCATCAGGGAGCCAAAGCCAATTCACAATATCATATATTGGCAAGGCGTCACCATTCTCATCAAATGACACTTGGTCACCAAATGGTGTGGTGAAGTTGACCTTTTGCAAATAATGTAAAAGCTGCAAATGGATAATAGAAGTATAAAAAGTTTCATCAAAGTATTGAGACACACCGGATTGCGTTGTTGTTTTGTTTTACTAATTAAGTAGCAGTCATCACAGTCACATTACAAAGTGGGGATGTGTTTTCTCCTGATATATCTAGTTTTAAATATTTTACTTTGAAAGACAATAATGAAATCACCAGCTTACCAATGTCATTTTCTTTTACAAAATGTGTCTTTTTTTCCTCAAAATTTTATACTCACAAAAATCTATATTCAGTAAGTAATTCAAGGTGTAGAAGCTGTTTTCAAAACATAAACAGGTGAATTGTAAGCTGATATCCCACCTGCCATGGCCCCAGTCTTTGTAAAGTGGCACAGCTGTTCATGCTGAAAGGCCCTCTCCCTGGCACACAGCACAGCAGGTCATCAAGGGCATACGCCAGAGCATACACAGCCTTGTAAATATTGTACTCAGGTCTGAGATAAGAAACATCCAACAACTCAGTCTCCACACTCTGTAGATCTTCCTGTCCAGAGCATTGATCACCCCCAGTCTCCACCCAACCTGCTGGATCAAATTTACACTGAAATGTGTATTCCCAAAACTGTCTCACCTGAAACATATTAAGAAATTGGTATCGGCAGAGATTACAGTATAATTATAAATCATATAATCATATTTATATTATTATATAATTTTGATCAATTTGTAAGATTAAACTACCATGTTATTTCCATAGTTGTCGCTGTCACTTTGGTCAGAACGTATCCGTAACAGGAAGTCTCTGAGTCCTGGTATTTCTCCTCGGCGGATGGCAATGCCCAGTGTGCCACCCAGGTATGGCATGAGACGGGGGGTCTGGAGCACAGTAGCTGCTGTCCAGGCTTCACTTGCTATCCACTGCCGGCCAGTCACATTCTGCCTCACCACCTGTTCATTGCATATTGTAAAATATATATGTTTCAGACTTATATTTCAGAGTTTTAATGTGTTTTGTGGCAAATATTGATTTTTCTGCAACAATTCCTCTGTCGGTCATTTTTAAAAGCCATATAAGCACATATGTGAAAAAGTAATTAAGTGCCGTCACATTTTTAAGTGCCGTCACAAAAAAAATGTGACGGCACTTAATTAAAATTATACAATATTTTAATCCCAACCTCTTCCATTAGATCAGTCATGTGTATCTCATGTGCAAACACCATGACCACATAAGCTGTTGATGTCTTTATCAAATGTACAATCCTCGTGAGTTCACTTGGATCACCGTCCCAGGGCAAAACCTCTGAGTAGGCCAGACAACCTCCACCAGATTGTTCCAGGTCAGATTGAAAGGATCGGGCCACATGAAGTCCATAGTCATCATCACTGACCAAAAGGCCCACCCAAGTCCAGCCAAAGTGTTTTAGAATCTGAATCATAGCACGCACCTAAGTGGATATATTGGGGGATTAGTGCACTGGCTATAATGTATACTACTATTTAGTTTGAAATTCATATAAATTATAGATTTACATATGTTTCATAAAGGAATCACAGACAATTAATCCCATTAAGAGAAAATAAAATATTTTTTTTCATTAAACACAATTTCTACAAGCTTTCTGTATTGCCTGAAACATAAATAGTTTGCAGTTCTCAACTTGGTAATGGTGTTTCACCTGGAAAGCATCACTTGGGATTGTTCTAAAGAAGGATGGAAACCGTTGCCGATCACTCAGACAGGAACATGTGGAAAAATAACTCACCTGTAAACAAATATACAGTATAAACTCAAGTTACCCATCTCATGCAAGTCAGACTCACTCAAAAACATTTTCATACTTCAACAATGTATCACTTTTAAAGATTACATTAATTCAAATACAGTACTGTACATGATATAGCAGTAAAGAATATAAAAAATAGACAACTTACAATGGGCATTTTGTATAAACCTAACACATTGGAGGTGGCTATAGAAAATGTTGAGTAGGAATCACCCACAATGCCGAGGACTGGAGGGGTCCCTAAACAGTTCTCCTGGAGCAGAAACTGCTCCTCTCGACCACTTGCCAGTGATAATGCACCACTGAGTCCAATAACAAGCGCACCACAGTTATCATAAAGACTGTATCCCAGAGTCACATTAGGTAGCAGATGGGAGTTCTTGTTGATCTCATCAATGGCAAATGCCATGGTCATGGCATTCCTGAAACCTAGAATGTCAAAGCTAACACACAAATGTCACTATTAACCACTAAACAGTAATATGTCACTCTGACAACTGGGTATATATACAATACAACTAAACCTATAATAGTAATAATATAATACACTGTTGCAATAATATACTTCAAACAGCTGTATTTTAATATTTTAAAAGTATCACTAAAACTGTCATGAAAAGTTTGATTACTCATATTTTATAAGCATTTCAGCACAGTGACATTTTCTTCCTTACCATCAATAATCTGGGCAGACAACCTCATTTGCACTGATCCATGCTGTCTGCTGCATGTGTGTGAAACTTACCCTTGGCAGCTTGGCTGTTGTGGCTCTGAGGTAAATGTCCGCTCAGGGAAGACAGAGGTGTAGTGGAGCTCAAACAGCCCACCGAGGACCACATCGCCATGCTTGTGCATTTCATTAAGATGAAACTTTCTACGTAACTTACAAGATGAGGAAAGAGAGGAGGACACAGAGCATAAAGAGGAGGAAGAGAAAAAGAACAAGGTAAGGCACAAACACAAGAGCAAATATGTGTCAAATAAAGCCCCCATACCTGCCCTCCTCCCTTCACACATGTTTATATTCTTCATACCAGGTTACCTAATTTTATATGCAGGGCAATGCCATCCCCTTTGCATGCTTTACATCATTATTTAATCTTTAACACCACCCATCAGGGCATGGGGGAAGGACATAATATACATATACATTTAACTGTGTTAATATAACATATTAAACATTATTTTATTATTATGCCATATAAGTAAGTGTTTCATCAAATATGTCTTGAACAATACTACATATATTTAAGATCACTTTAATGTTTTTCTTTTGTTGTTTTTCTATTGAAAAATGATTGCCCAACTGGTTTATTAATTAAAAAAACATTTCAGAAATTTCTGGGGATTGTAATGAGCTACATGGCATTAATGAGGTGTCAATATTGATTTAGTCCCACTTTCTCAAGTGAACAATACTTTATTCTTGATCTATTTTTTACTTTTATTTTTATTCTCTTATTATTACATATCCAATAATTTAATTGTGTTGTAAAACTTGATGTATGTACCTTACATTTGTGTACATGTTTGAGAATGTCTTTTTGCAATGCTTAAAGGTGGATCAAGGATCATAGTGTACCAGCCGTAGTTTGTGTTTATGTTAAGACAAAAATAACGTTTTGAGTGAAATTACTTAACAAATACCAAATGCTTACCAAGTATGGATTTTAGAGGATTTCATTAAGGGTTTGAGAGACTTTTGTATTCTTAAGTTTGAGAGTAGCCCACCAAGGCATTACTGTTTGATCTTTTTAATGAACCACTTACAGAGGCTAGAAGTCAAAATGATGAATAAATGGTATTAATCTTAGAAATAAAAAAGCACTAAATTGCGTTATATGCAGATGATATTTTGTTGTTTCTCTCAAATGCAAAAACTCTAAATATTATGTTGTAAATATTGTAAAATGCTTTAGCTGCTTTTCATGTTGTAATGTAAGATCAACCTGTATGAGTCATGCTTCTTGGCTTAGACAATGGTATCTCAATTCAAGCTGTCTTCTAATTGCTTGCCTTATTGAAATATATTCATATTTACCTTAATTTGTCAGACAAAAAAAAAGACTTGTCTTACTTTACAGAAAGTAGCTTCAAAATTGTCCTTTGTGGAGAAAATATTTATACTACAAGAGTCACAAAAAATGCAGTTTCATCTTTGAAGTTTAGTCAGTTGGAAACTGAGGCAAAGCCTTTCAAAGTTACGGGGAATGTGATCAGGCAAAAAGGGAAATAATAAGTAAGAATCTGTTTTACACAAACATTTCTTTATTGCTTCTAGTAATAGAAGTAAATCTCTACTGAATAAATACATACTGCTTCAGACTAGTTCATTGCTTTACTGTTACTGCTATACTGTTATGACTTGGTAGTTCCTCGACCCATGATTGCTTTCTTTGTGTTCCTCTCTGGTCTCAGCAGGATTATGTAACATTTGGGTCCAAACAGTGCCACCAAGAGACCAAAACTGGAGGCCAGGATGGCAAATACCTCCACTGCATCTGCATATTTGCCCGGAGAGTTGACATAAGCAGGGACAAAGGCCACCCACACCGCACAGAAGATCAGCATGCTGAAAGTGATGAGCTTGGCCTCATTGAAGTTGTCTGGAAGATTCCTTGCCAGAAATGCTAACAGGAAGCTGACGATGGCCAGTAAGCCAATATAGCCCAGTAACACTGCAAAACCAACTTTAGAGCCGACTACACATTCATAAACTATCTTGTCATTGTGGTATTGAGTGTTTTTATGAGGAATTGGTGAGGCAGATACAAGCCAAGCAGTGCAGACTGCTGCCTGAATGAAGGTAAGAGCTAAAACTGTCCCTTTTTGCAGCACAGAACCAAACCACTTCAGACTGGCTCCACCTCCTGGCTTGGAAGCCTTGAACACAGCCAGAACCACCATGGTTTTTACCAGAATACATGAAACAGAAAGCACAAAGCTGATCCCAAATGCTGCATGCCTCAGTTGGCACGTCCACAGCCTGGGACGGCCAATAAACAGCAGAGAACACAGGAAACATAGTTTGAGTGACACCAAAAGCAGAAAACTCAGTTCTGAATTGTTTGCTCGTACCATGGGTGTACTGCGATGATAGGTGAAGATGCCCAGAACAACAGCACAGATAAAGGTTCCCAGCAATGAGGTGGTTGTCAAGCAGATACCGAGAGGCTCTTGATAGGAGAGGAACTCTGTTTTCTTAGGAACACAGTGGTCACGCTGGGGGCTGGACCAGAAGTCCTCTGGACAACTGGTGCACTCCCTGGAGTCTAACAAAAAGGGGAAAATGGTGAGATACATACAAACTGTAAATACTATCCTTAAAGTGAAATAGAAATATTGAAATATGAATACACACCAGTTTCATTGCTGATCTTTCCCTCAGAACAAGGGATACAGTCAAAACAGCACTCAGGTTGCCCCTTCTTTCTGGCCATGCGGGTACCTGGAGGACAGCTCTCGCTGCACACTGACCGGGGGGGCTGTTAGAAGAAAAATAAATCTGTCATTCTTTAATATGATACACTGCTAAGGTTTACGATACAAAAATGAGAGGTGTCTGAAATAGCAGGAATAACCTCTTTCGATTGAAAGTTCCAGAAGATTTTGTCTTCATCAAGTGTGAGTTCTTCACCTTTGGCTGACTTTCTAACTTCGCCCACACTCTGAACCTTTGTTCTTCCATCAGGGAGCCAAAGCCAATTCACAATATCATATATTGGTAAGGCATCACCATTCTCATCAAATGACACTTGATCACCAAATGATGTGGTGAAGTTGACCTTTTGCAAATAATGTAAAAGCTGCAAATGGATAATAGAAATAAAAAAAGTTTGAGACACTCCAAAATGTGTTGTTATTTTGTTTAACTGGTTGAATAGCAGTCATTACAGTCACCAAACAAAATGATGTGTTTTCTCATGCTATATTTAGTATTTGATATTTTACTTTTGAAAGAAAATAATGAAATGTAACCGATGATGATCAAAAGATGAAGAATAATTAGCATGGTGGAATTATTCCCTAATTCTTCAAACTTCTTTCAGAATCTGCATGTGACCTCTCCCCTACTAAGTGGTTAGACTTTTAATTTACAACTGGCCTGGTTAAGCTTACGGAGGATAAACAACCAAAATTTAGAACCCATCCTGACCATTTGAGAAGGTTTATTGAAGTACGGGTTAAAGGGTCTAACATTTGTTTTTCTTCCCAAAGACTTAGAGAATTGGTGAAGACCACCAGTAAGACTTCATGAACTGATGATGAGAATCAGATTAAAACTAATTCTGCCATTAAAATGTACATTAATTAATATGCTATGTTTGCTAATCATCTGAAAAGAACGGAAGTTGGTGTTACAGGTTGGAGCTCTCAAGCAGAATTGGAGAAACTCTGTGATGATAGAAAGGAGTTTTAAGACCTCATCTTCCTCGGTTTTATGGTTCTCTACATTCCTGAGACATATTCACAGTCACACAAACAGACATCCAAAATGAGACTAAATAAAACTGACATCAAACGCAAATTAATATGTACTGCTACTACTATACTAATTGATATGTGATGCTGAGCAAACACATGTTCTAATAACCTGGTATTAACATGCGTCCTGAGTGATCCGATCACAAGAGGACAGCTCTAAGTACAAGTGTGGATGCACTCAAGACGCATTGAGGAAGAGTTTGTCTGCCTCGCGGCATGGAAAAGGCTTCTGGGCTCTGTTGTATTCTGTTGGTGCAACTTTATTTTATTCCAATATCTTATTTATAGACTACATATCTACAGACTATCAGACTAGGCACAGGAAGTGCAATATTATCATACTGTCAGAGATGTGTCTATGATTTTGTTCTGTTGCTTTGCATGGAGCTGACACCCGCCCACCCGCTCGCTTGCTCTCATCCCCAGCTCTCTGAAGCTCTGAACCCCACTGTTGCCTGGCAAAGGCAGCGGTGTTGGTGACATGGAGGTCCCCTGGGACTGCCGGTAGACAATAACTTTTTATTTTGATGTTATTAAAATGTACCAGAATTCACAAATATTTAAAATATTACTACTGACATTCCTGTAATATTACACCACAACGTGTGCTGTATTAGCCATGTGTTTACAACGTGTTCATTAGCATATAGAGTGGGGAAGTGAGATCTGATCACAAGTGGGTACTGGAGACGCATGTAGAGACGCATGTGCAGACACATTCTAATGCCAGGTGTGAACACACATACTTAAAGCTGTCCACTTGTGATTGGATCACTCAAGACGCATGTTTATGCCACGGCTGAAAAGGGCCACAGAGATAGCAGCCTATCTGTTTCAGAGTGACCCCTCCCTCTTCTCTGTTGCTCTCACCTGGACTGACTGACTTATCCCTTCATTTACTGTGTAATAAGTGCACATATATTTCAACAAATACAGGCCTGTCTGTTGTAGTGTTTGTATACCTACATTTAATGATAACAAGGTTGTGTATGGTGTGTAATTGGTTAATGAATTTTTATTCAATTGATCAGGTTTTATTCTGTGGTTTATATCATATTGGTGTATGGTACCATTCTGCAGCAGATGAAGTCCAGATGTCAAATAGGGAAGAATTAATTACGTGAATCAAATTAGTATTAGTCCTGAAAAAGAAATTGAAATACAGAATGAAAACTTTAAGAGTTTTTAGAGAAGAAGTGGTCAGCTGGACACACCAGTGATACCAGACCCTGAGCAGAGACCCATAATACTACAAGCAACATTAAGAGTCTTTTGTTCTGCTCCTGCCTCCCCGCCTGTGTTGTTTTGCTCTACATGAACTCTGGTGCCTCCCCCTGCCGGCCAGAGAAGGGGGTAGAGGGCCTCTCGCCCGTCTTGAGGTCCGGATGCCCACCGGCGGTCCAAAACCTCACGACATGCTGAGTTTGACATCCAGCCAATCTAAAAAGACAACCTGAAGAAGTCTCTTCTACACCTCTTTGAACATGCTCCAACTATGGCTAAAAGAACACTGAATCCTGCAAGCCAGATCATCTCTTTCGCCGCTATGTCTCTCTGCCCTGATTGCTGACGTGTCAGATGCTGAGATATGAAGTGCACTGCAGTTTGGTTCCAGCCATTATGAGGAAAAGAGACTTTAAAAAGAAAAGACTTGAAATAGAGGACATTTTGAACTGGCAATGATGCCAGGAGACCCCTCCAGATACGAGAAGGGGGGTGGAAGAAATGCCACAGAGACCCACTATACTAGAGATGGAGTGATGGAGATGGAAACAAATATTCATGCCGAGTCACACCGAGGAAACGACTCAAGATGATGGAGAGAAACAACTCAAGCCGAGTTCACCCAAAATACCACTCCAAACAGCACAACTTCCCACCTACTCATCTGAATGTGATATAAATACATTTTCAGATGTTAAAGAGTTTGATGATTAGACTATTAAACACATGTAGAGTTAATTAATAAATAAGTTTTGTTTAAGAAGTTAGTAGTTAATAGAATAATAGAGGAATCCATCAATAAGCTTTAACCCTAAATTAGGCTCATCCCTAAATTTAGAATATGAAACTGCTTCACAATCTTCCTTGGTGCTTCTTAAACTTTCCACTGCTGAATGGTGCATTAACACCAAAACTAAATTTAATTAATAGGCAAACGTCTAATGACAAATTCAATCAGAGGGCTATTAGTCACTAAATTCACCTGGTCACATTTGATTAGTTTCTATCCAGAAAGGTTCATCGTTGTATTCACTGTATTCTTTCATTCATCCTTTATTGAATTTATTCCTTTTTCTTTTGTTTTATCATTTATTCAATTATCCTCTGTTAGTAGTTAAGTCATGTTGTTGGTTAAATAAATATTTAATTTATAAAGAACTCGGTTATTTGATGTGTGTGTATATAAACCAGCTGTTCATAATGCCCAAGAACTCCGTAGCATCCCTGAGATTAGGAGACTCAATTGATTAATATCAAATTTTTAACTTTTCACAGTTTTTACAACATTGGGTGGCACCTGGTTAAATTCTGACAGTAAAAAAACAATTGTGTGTGATATCTGAAGCTGAGTGCCATCCCTCCCCTTCAACTTTTACAACAATTCATATGTTTATGATACATAATTTTGATTTATTAATTAAAGATACATATTTTGATATTAATTAATGATTGATTATTCATCTGCTCCATGCAATAATGCTACAGAAATCACCAGCTTACCAATGTCATTTTTCTTTTTTTTTCAAAATGTGCCTTTTTTCACAACGTTCTATACTCACAAAACAACATTCAGCAAGTAATTCAGGGTGTAGCAGATGTTTTAAAAAACATAAACAGGTAAAGAATAAACTGATTTCTCACCTGCCATGGCTCCAGTCTTTGCAAACTGGCACAGCTGTGCATGCTGAAGGGCCCTCTCCCTGGCACACAGCGCAGCAGGTCATCGAGGGCATATGCCAGAGCATATACAGCCTTGAAAACATTGTATTCAGGCCTGAGGATAGAAAGATCTAAAAACTTAGTCTCCACACTTTCAATATCTTCCTGTCCAGTGCATAGTGCTCCCTCAGCTTCAACCCGACCTGCTGGATCAAATTTACACTGAAACGTGTATTCCCAAAATTGTCTCACCTGAAATATTTTTAAGAAGTCAGTATCGACAGAAATTACAGTATAATTATTCATCATATGGTCATATTTATATTATTATATAATTTAGATCAATTTGTAAGATTAAGCTCTTACCATGCTATTTCCATAGCTGTTGTTGTAGTGTAGGTCAGGACGTATTCTTAAAAGGAAGTCCCTGAGTCCTGGTATTTCTCCTCGACGAATGGCAATGCCCAGTGTGCCACCCAGGTATGGCATGAGACGGGGGGTCTGGAGCACAGTAGCTGCTGTCCAGGCTTCACTTGCTATCCACTGCCGGCCAGTCACATTCTGCCTCACCACCTATGCATTGCATATTGTAAACCATGTATGTTTCAGACC
>CAKAOH010000160.1:0-20644 GCA_916701665.1 Sebastiscus tertius | reverse complement strand
TATCTATCTATCTATCTATCTATCTATCTATATCTATATATATCTATATAGATATAGATATATATATATATATGTACATATTTGTACTTTAAGTATACTCTGATGTTAATATTTTTGTGCTTTTACTTGCGTAAAGAGACTTTGACTGCAGGACTTTTACTTGTATCAGAGTATTTCTACACTGTGGTATTTCTACTTTTACTTCAGTAAAAGTTCTGAGTACTTCTTCCACCACTGCTGTTCTTCCACCACTGCTGTTAGTAGTACTACTGTAAGTACTACTGTTGAGTACTACTAACTAGTACAGTTACTGTCTTTAACTCTAGAGTATGACCACGCTGGTGTAAGCATCCTCCAGTGGTCCCTCTCAGCCTCTCAGTGTGTCTCTGCTGCCTCACCTTGTTGTTGGTCTTCAGGTACTGGATCAGGTCTCTGATCGCCTTCAGCCGGACCTCCTGGTCTGGTTTGGCCAGGTCCCAGAAGAAGTCTAGGAAGACTCGGTTCTGTTGTAGGATCCCGGTTCCGGCCGGTCGGACCGGCTCCGGTACAGTAACGGAGAGCTCCACCATCTCTACAGACATCTGATGCTCTCTGCTCAACACAGACCTCAACCTGACATGCTGCTGCAGGAACACACGTGGGATCACTGCGACGCGTCTACTTCCGGGTCAACTGCACTTTTTTTTTTCCATTTCCCCAAAACTTTATTGAACAACGCTAGACAACATTATATCAAAAAACAGGGACAGCATAAAAATAAAAATAAAAAATAAAAAATATAAGCGGGGACAGTATAAAAATAAAAATATATAAAAAATAAAAATAATAAAAATAATAATAAAAAATAATAAATTATAAGATGGGACAGTAGAAAATAATAATAAAAATAAATTATAAGCAGGGACAGTATAAAAATAAAAATATATAAAAATAATAATTAAAAAAATTAATTATGAGAGGGGACAGTATAAAAATAAAAATATAATAAAAACATGAAAGATTATAACAAAAAGCAGGGACAGTATTAAAAAATAAAATTATAACAAAAAGAGGGGAAATTTTAAAATAAAAATAAAAATTATAACAAATTATAAGCAGGGACAGTATAAAAATAAAAATAAACAAATTATAATAAAAAGCGGGGACAGTATAAAAATAAAATTATAAAACCAAATACAAAAATATTTAATAATTTCTAACAAAAAGCGGGGACAGTAAAAAAAAAATAATTATAAAAAAATTTAAATAAATTATAAGCAGGGACAGTACAAAAAGAATTAAAAATTAAAAAAAAAATAAAAATTAAATAACTTAAACTAGCAAATGCACTCTGAAAAATAACTAAAACCAAACTAAAATGAAATTGAATTCAAAGCTAAATTCAAATAAATTATTGAAAAATCAAAACTATTATAACCATGCTCTATACAGTGAAGCTCAAACATATAAGTGAAGGAACAAAAAGCAAAAACCCATTTTTGAGTGGAGTCCTACTTTAAATTGAAGCTGCAGAAGTCAAATATAAAAACAGCAAAGACATGAAACAGGACAAAAAGATCTGAACTCAAACCATTTCATTTTTCCATAAAAAGATGATCTTTATTAAAACTGCATGCAGATTTTTATTTGCGGAGCAGGTCATTTAGTGGCAGACGGTGAGTTGAGGTTGTAAAACAGATGAGCAGTCAGACAGGATCATGTTGAGAGTGTAGTTTGTAGTTTGTTGGGTCTGGTTCAGTCTCTGGGAGCAGCAGCCAGCACCGTGTCCAGGGTGCTCTGAGCCTCTCTGATCTGCTGCTGCAGTCTCTGCTTCATGGCCTCGTTCTGAGCCTTCTTCAGCATGTCCTGCATGTCTCTGATGGCCGCCCGGTAGCCCGGGGCGTTGTGAAACACTCGGATGGCCTTGTCGCCGCTGCACGCCAAGAAGCGCCCGTTAATGTCAAATCTGAGGTCGTTGATCTCCTCGCTGTGGACGCCATGCAGCTCCTCCTCCAGCTGGCCGCTGGCGGCGTTGTACATGGCCAGGTTACAGCCGTCGCTGATGGCCACCACCCGGCCGTCTGGAGACAACGCCGCACGGCTACCTTCAGACGACGCGCAGGGGACCGTCTTCAGCAGGTAGGGGTCCTGCTGCTTTTTGTACTCCACATCTGTGTTCCACAGCTTCCACGTACCGTCTTTAGAGACGGTCACCATCCTGATGAAGGAAAGGAAAGAAAAGAGCAATTAAGCATAACAATAAGAGACGATGAGGATAAAGATTTTCAGCGTTGATTTTGACAAGTGCAAATAGGTTGGAGGTGCGTGAAACTTTGCATAAATAGAGACAGGGCGCATCGCTTTGCAAAAATTGAAACTATCTGTTGTTTGCATTGCGTCCGGTTAGGAAGAGGTGTTCTCTCAGCAAGAAAGCAAATAAGCGTATTTCCCAAAATGCCGAACTATTCCTTTAAGGTCAGACCAGTGTGAAACACCTCTTCCGATTTGTATAGTAAAGCCTTCATTGAGGCGCCTCGGTAGCTCACCTGGTAGAGCGGGCGCCCCATGTACCAAGGCTGGATCCTTACCGCAGCGGCCCAGGGTTTGAATCTGACCAGCAGCCCTTTGCTGCATGTCATCCCCTCTCCTTCATCATTACCTCTATCAGATAAAGGCAGAAAGCCGTCATTACCTGTGAGAGTCATTGGAGAAGGCGAATGCGTGAACTCCTGCAGAATGGCCCTTCAGGTCAAAAGCTCGCGCCACCTCTTTGAACTCTCCTCCCTTCCCGAAGCAAACCTCCCACACCTTCACATCAGGAGTAAAGCCGCATGATGCTACAAACCTGAGAGCACAGAGACGGAAACAATTACACCTCCACATCAGTCACAGTCGTAGGATTTCATTATTTGTTTTTATCTGCTGTTAGTGATGAGGCTGCTCAACACAGTAAACTCAGAATCACTGTTCATTGCTCACTGTGTTCAGAAATCATGTCCAAAGGTGGCATTGCAAGCAGACTAATGGCAATGATTCAAGAAGTAAATGTAACAAAGTGTAAAAGTGCAAGAAAATGTAAAGTCAGTAAAAAAGTCCTTGAGTAGATTCTGAAGCAAACGTATGTTGGGCAAAATTTGATTAACATCACAGAATTAGAGACGTTTTCATTTTGACATTAAAGAGTTTTTCCTGTATTTTCTTGTTTATCAGAGTCAAAAAAAGCCCCATTAAATGTTGTAAGACATTAAAACATAAATACGTTGTCTAGGTGCTGTAAATCTGAGAGAGATTTGATTAGTTTGGTCAAGTGGAAGGTTTTGCAGCGATGGCGGCAGGGTGGGACTGACCTGCCACACGGGGAGACGGCAGCATAAGAATTGGTGATCTGGTTGGTGTTGATGGAGGCCAGCAGCTCTCCTTTAAGGTCCCAGATGTGGATGCTGGTGTCGGTGGAGGCACTCATGATGAACTTGCCTGCGGAGGAAGGAAACACAGAATCAGCCCATCTTGTCATTACACGTCTTTTAGACTGATGACAAACTACCTATGAACGTCTAAGGATACGGAAAACATCTTTCACCACACAACTTTTTTTTCTTCTTGGCAGGAATTCTTGTTATACCCAAATGTTCCACTTGGGGAAAAATGCTGCGCTCATCACGGACACTTTATACCCAGCCGGCCGGCGGGACAAATAGCCAACCACAAAGACGTGATCAAAAGTGTTTTATTATCGGTATACTGTGGTCATATTGTGTATGTTATGCTATTGTTTTATTGTGGACTGGACCTAATTTACCCTGTGTGGGATGATAACGTTGATCTGAATCTGAACCGAACAGTCGTACTTGCAAAGATGTTTCCTCGCCTGCAAAATCTCATGAACCCACATCACCGGCAGGTCCGTCCTCTCTCCCTACGTGTTTCAGCCTTCCCTTCACCCAGAGCAAGCCACATCTACGGAGCCAGCCCTCTACCTTGTGCCGAAATGTTTACTTCCACAGATATTCCGTATCATAGCGACCGCATGCAACCAAAGCTGAGAAAATGCCTCCAAAGCGCTCTCAAGCACTCCCAGCAAGGGAAAAAACACTTTGGTGGGTACGGGCCCTAAGCCATTTTGTGTGTACCTGTCTCTGCGATGCCAATGTTGAGGATGGCGCCCTTGTGTTTCTGTGGGAAGTCCTCAGGAGCAGCTTTGAAGGTCAGAGTGCCGTCGTCCTTTTTGATCATCTTGAAGATTCGGATGGTGTCTCCGTTGGCCAACCAGGTGATAAACGCCCTGCAGTGGAAAAATGAAGAAGAGTCAGTGAAGAAGGTGGTGGGATTATCATGTACCTGTATCTAAGAAATGACCTCAAGATGAACTGGTGACATATTTCTGTTTGACAAACGCAGAAGGAACGACAAGGCACCAGATCAAAACAGCTAGTGTGGAGGTGCAGAAGCTTTAAATTTAGTCAAATGAGGTCATTCTGTCACTAAACTTTCCTTAATCTCTCAGAGCTGCTTGAGATGTAGGGGTAAAGTTTAAGGGTTATAGTTAGTCTCAGTTAAGTTTGAAAGTACAGTCCAATAAGAAGAGAGCGAGGGAGAGACCTGGAGTCCGGGCTGAAGCGGACTAGCGTGGCGTGATCCAGCTCCACATTGGCCCTCAGACACTTGTGTTCCCGCTCCAGGAAGTCTTTGGTGCTCCAGATGCGGACGGTGCGGTCGTCGGCGCAGGACGCCAGGTACTTCCCGTTGCTGCTGAAGTCCAGGCACGTCACGTTGGCACTGTGACTCTGAAAGTACACGAACACACACATGATTCAAAAAGAATGACTTTGGAGAAGGAGTCTGAAGTGAGGCATCATTTGTTCCTGTGTGTGTGTTACAGTGTCACTGTGTGCTCCAGTTTACCTTCAGTGAGGCGGCCAACAGCTGGTGACTGAAAGTGTGCTGCGTAGCTTTATCCTTCCGGCTGCGCTGCTTCTCCTGCTTCGGTTTCTTGGATCCGAGGCTTTTCGTATTACTGCCTTCAGCTGAGAGACACAACACAAGGAGGGACACACTCAGGAACATCTGAATGTATGAGACTCTACTGTTGTAGAAGGTCTCTGACACACAGGATAAAGACGTAGCGATGACATGGATTTTGCGCTTGTAGCATCTGGTAACAGAAAACAAACCTCCGAAGAACGACGTTATTAGACACTGGAAATTTAAATAATTTAGCGGCACACTCTTTCTGTTTTTGTGCACTTTAAACAAACTAAATTGAAACAGTTTGACTTACATGGACATGCATTTATTTTCCCCCTACTTGCATGCAAAAAATAGCTCCATGTTTATTTATACCTATATTTGTTCAGCTTTGTTGTCCTTGTTTTTAGCTGTATGTCTATTTCATAGATCTTTCTAACTGGTCTTGGAGCTGCAAGTACATTAAGATTCCTTGTGTGTGTACACATGTATATAACCGCTGAAAAGTTTGTAATTAGGTGTTTTATTGATGTTTTTTTCTTCTTTCCTTCAATAATAACTGAGATTAAAACAGTATAATTCAGACACCAAATGTGCTATTTACATTTGAAATATGTTTTGGCCTTAAAAGAATAAGAATTTAACAGGTGGAGGCTTCAAACAAGCCCAGTGTTTGTTTATTGCCTCTTTCTGCACTGTATATTATTATTTTTGGTTATGTTTGTGTAGTCTTGATATGTGCAAAATAAATAAACAATCAAATGTTTCAAATGTCCATTTAGTCGGTGTCCCCACAGTGTTGCATGATGAGGAGGATGCTGTTGAAATGAGTCCAGAAAGGCGTCAGTGACCCTCGATCATTATTGAACCACAACGGTGCAACTGAGCTCTAAATGAGGGCTCCGTTGTTAATCAATCTGTTGATTATTTTCTTGATTAATCCATCAGTTGTTTGTCCTATAAAATGTCAAAAAATTGTGAAAAATGTGGATCAGTGTTTCCCAAAGCCCAAGATGACGTCCTCTAATGTCTTGTTTAGTCCAGAACTCAAAGATATTCAGTTTACTGTCAGAGAGGAGGAAATAAACCAGAAAATATTCACATTTAAGAAGCTGGAATCAGAGAATTTAGACTTTTTTTTCTTAAAAAAAGTACTCAGATTATCAAAATGGTTAGCGATTAATTTAATAGCTGGCAATTAATTTGATTAATCATTGCAGCTCTACTCTAAATACTGAGTTAATCACTTTGTCTTTGGAGCCTCTGCAGTCTAATCAGTGGTTAGATTGAAGAGGTTTAAACTGTGATTATGTTCAGCTGATATTCCGGGAGTGATAACTCTAGACCAGGGGTCTGCAACCTGCGGCTCCGGAGCCACATGCTGCTCTTCAGCTCCTCTCCAGTGGCTCCCTGTGGATTTTTAAAAATGGAAATGAATAGCTGTTTTATATTTATCATTGTTGTAGGTCTATGGTACGACGGTACGACGGAGTATTAGGGCCACATTGAGGAAAAAAATAAATCTGAGATTCCGAGAATAAAGTCAGAATATTATGAAGTAGTAATTTAATGTGTTATTTAATTTTTTTCTCGTAAAGTTATGACTTTATTCTCGTAATATTAAGACTTTTTTTCTCGTAATGTTATGACTTTATTCTCGTAATATTACGACTTTTTTTCTCGTAAAGTTATGACTTCTTTTTTTCACGTAAAGTAATGACTTTTTTCTCGTAATATTACGAATTTTTTCTTGTAATATTCTGACTTTATTCTGTAAACCTTAGATGTTTTTTCCCTCAATGCGGCCCTAATGCTCCGTAGTACATTGTCTCTTTGGCCCTCACTGCATTAGACTTATATACTATATACTTAGACTATAAACTGTGTTACCTTCATCTCAATGATCACATGTTTTGCTGCTCCTGACAGATTTTTTTATTATTTTTCTTTGCCCAGAAAGGGTACTTTAGATAGTACAGGCTGCTGACCCCTGACCTACACCAACCATCTGTTTCTATTGTGAAGTCAAAGACACAATGGTTAATCAATATTTCATCCACATAATTAATAGTGAATGACCAGGCAGAATGCAGCCTTCCTATTGGTCCGTCAGTGAAACCTGCTCTGATTGGCTAACAGGTGACAGTCGCTCAAAGTTGCTTTACTTTCTATTACTCGCTTTATAAGTCTGCGTGTTTGCTTTAATTTACACCACTCTGGTTATGAATGAATTAGTTAAGTAATAAATGAATGAATGAATGAATTAAAGCGAGTGTTAAAGAGAAACAGAGAGATATAGTCCCAGTTGAATGAATGTGTCAAAGAGTATATATAGAGATAGTAACAGTCCCGGTAGGTGACTCACCGCCTCGGCTACTAGAGTTACATTATCTAACTGTTAACTGTTAGTCTGGCTCGGCTCGGTTCGGTTCTTACCGGTGAACTCCGCCGCCTGCTCTATCTCCTCTCTCAGCTCTTCTTTCCGTCGACCCACCGCTAGAGCGACCAGAACCACCAGAGCTCCCAGTAGCAGAGTTAAAGCGAACAGAGCTGCTACCTCCATGTTTATAGTCTCTGTTCTCTGCTGCCACGTCCTGCTAACGCTGCTAACGGCTACCAGCTAACTCTACTGAGAGAGGGCTACTGCGCATGCGCACATTATTTACTTCTTCTTCTTCGTTGATTTAAATGTTGAATGGCAGACTGAGGAGATAACCGCCTATACCGCCACCTAAAGGACTAGAAAGTGTGTGTGTGTGTGTGTGTGTGTGTGTGTGTGTGTGTGTGTGTATATATATATATATATATATATATATATTTCCATGTATATATTTCCATGTATATATTTCCACAAAACTAAATCTGAGATTTCGAGAATAAAGTCATAGGTTTACGAGAAAAAAAGTTGTAGTATTATGAGAATAAAGTCACAATATTATAAAGTAGTAATTTAACGTGTTATTTAATTTTTTTCTGGTAAAGTTATGACTTTATTCTCGTAATATTCCGACTTTTTTTCTCGTAAAGTTATGAGTTTATTCTCGTAATATAACGACTTTCTTCTGGTAAAACTATGACTTTATTCTTGTAACATTACGACTTTTTTCTCGTAATATTACGACTTTTTTTCTCTTTAAGTTATGACTTTATTCTCGTTATAATGTATTATATTTATAAATATATATATGTGTTATATATAAATCAATTTATATTATTTATATATATATAGATTTATATAATATTTATATTATTTATTTATTTAAAAATAATTATATATATATATATATATATACTATTACTTAAGTACGGTTTTGAATACAGGACTTTTATTTGCAGTGGAGTATTTTTATTTTATATATACTTTATACTGTATATATATTTCATATATATTATGAAAATATATTTTCATAATATATATTTCATTTATATATATTTTAAACATTTTATATCTTCACAATATCTGAATACTTCTCCCACCAGTGTTCAGCAGAAAACATTTTGTATAAATTTATAGTATTTATTATAAGTATTTATTACTTCTCTATGCATACTACATTCCTGTCTACACCTCTGTGTACATATATTACTTCTCATCATCATAGACATACTACATCCTGTTTACATTCAGTTTTCCCATCTAAAATATTGTCATTAACTAAGTTACACATTTACATTACTATTTTATATTTACTTATGTTTATATTTATTCTTACTGCACTATCTTATGCTTTAGATTATCATTTTGCTTTTACTTGTGTAATTTCCCCTTTTATATATATATATATATACATATTTTATATGCATTGTTGAAGGAACCTGAGACCCAAGATTTTCAACGCCAATGATTGCTTTGCTGGAATTGACATATGACAAATAAAAAACCTTGAACCTTGATATGTATCAGCAAAATATACTTAAAGTATGAAAATTAAAAGAAGTGTCTGTGCGGTAAAATGTTCCCCATCACTGTCTGAAACATCAGAAAACAAAACATAACTGATGAATTTTTGGAGAAACATTTATCTTTCTTTGTTAAGTTTAATTATCAATGACATTTTAAAGTCATAATTTGACTTCTGTACATATTGCACCTTTTCCTGTTAGTATAAAACTGTACTAAAAAGTATGTAGTATGTAGATCTCATGTATACCAACTAGGGATGCACGATTTTGAAAAGATATTGCGATTATTTTTGACCGATATTGCAATATTTGAGAGAATGCTAATTTTCACATCATTATTTTTATTTTCATTGGAAAAAAATGAAAGAATTAATCTAAAATTTAGATTAATTGCGCAGCCCTAGTACCAACTACAATAACTACTAATATTAGTAAGGAGTTGGGACACAGAAAAACTCAACTGAATATACAGAAAGTAGAAGAATGGGACCTTGAAAGGGTTAAAATGTTTTCTTCCTGGAACATCCACGTCCAAAATTCAGTTTTTATTTATTCAAAATTAACCATCCAAAAAAAAAACTGCATCAGATACTGCTCACTTTTCACAAGAAGAGGTGATTATTACTGAGAACAGGAAAATAACTGAATGCCGACATCAACGGGTTCACTGGCATGTTTGTGTGACAAAATCCTTCACCTTTCTGGTGCAAGTCAGAGACATCAGAGACTAGAATAACCCTCTGCAGCTGCAGCACAGGGAGGACTTCTGTAATTACCAAGCAATCTGACACACTGTGTTTTGAGTAAATCTGATGGGATAATGTGTTGCTTTGCACTGTACGTATTAAAGGTACATCTGCATTAACAGTAGTTAAAGGTACGATCTAAGTCAGATTTGTTTTTCAGTGAAGTAACAGAGATTCAGTGCCTGGAGTAAAGAGAGGTAGTCTGGCACAAAACAAACACATCTCAAGAGTTTAAAGAGGAGATAAAGATCACAGATTCTTTTCACAGGCATGAAGTTGAAGAGTTGGCTTTGGTTTTGAGTAGACATCCTAATCATATACCAATCCTGCTAATTACATCAGTGTTGGCAATCACTTTCAGACAAAGAAAAGGCCGTCCATGGGAGGACTCTGGGAATGCTTGCAATGACACAGAGAAACAAGAACACAAAAGGTCTGCACTAACTACATTAAGACATTTTACTAAGTCGCCCTTTAAGTGCAGAAACACATCATTCACTGACAGGGGCAGAGAGCCAATTAAAAAAATAATTTAAAAAGCAAACGTCTCATAACTTTACATTTACACTGCAAAGTGTTGTGTACCTCATCTGAATCAACTGTGCGTTTCACATCCTATTCACACTCACATTCAGATAATGTACTCAGATACTCCGTAACATACAAACCAGTGAGCGCTTCACGTAAAAAAATAAATGTCTGAGCCACGAGCTCCGTGTCTTTTGCCTGACTCAACTCTCTCTCCTTAAGACGAACCGATGGGAGTGTCCACATACTGTAAAGGAAAAAAAAAACAACTTTGGATATGCTTTTGTTCAGAATCAAACTATTCAATCGTCTCTCTCTTCAAGTATAGTACATCGTCACGGATTCTCCTCACTGCTACATTCCCTCTCTGGGTCATGTAGTCATCCAGGCAGCATTAACTCCGGTGTGCTCTTTCTAACTCCTCTGCAAACACAACGTTTCGGGGCCAGCACAACCCACGGGAGGAGGAGGGGAAGGAAGCAGAGGGGCCTGGTTCTTGTTCTTGTTGGGGGAATAGGGGGGTGTTGGGCTTAGAACAGAGCAATGTTAGCCAGATTAACCATAGCAGCAACAGCAGCAACGGCTGAAGTCCTCTGAAAGCGGTGCTGGACACGTGCAGCAGGTTACTTCTTCCTGTTGTGTTGCCTCCTCGCCTGCAGCCTCTGGCGAGCTCCGGATGGCTTCGATCCGGCTCCGATGGAAAAGGAGGGAGTCGCTGGAGACCCTGATGGTACAAAACACACAACGTGTCATTTCTAAGGATTAAAGCTGCCTTTGACCAAAGAAACTCATACAACTTTGTTGACTGGTTGATTTAATCGTCAGATCTGTAACGGCTTGTCCACACCAGGAACATCAGGAGCGCGTGGCGGCTGCGTTACCTGTTGTTTTTTTATTTCGGTGTCCATGTTAACAGGTTAGAGCAGCCACACAGCCCACATGAGATGCCTTTTACCTGTGCAGTGCTGTGGAAAGACACTCGCAGCATGGCCTGAAAAGTTGCTGTTGCATTAACGACCTACCAAAAGGAACAGTGCTGAAGCCTTGGACTGGAGTTCCAGGACTTCCAAAGGGAAGTGGACCTGCAGCGGCAGCAGCACTCTGGCCGAAGGATGGGGTCGACGTCCCTGCAGAAAAAAGCAGCACACAACTTGATTAAACCAAACACACAACCGGCTGCTTTACTGGGAAATCTGGACTATTGACAACAATTAGAGTGTTGGTAGGGAAAAAAAGGAGTATTTGTCGATCTGCAAATGCCATACTCAAGTTTGATTAATTGTGAAAGCCAAAATTCTGTTTCTGACTCATTGAGAAATATCACCCACTGGGTTTAAAATATAAACAAGATAAAAATAAACCTTACCAAAAGCTGGTTTGTCAGTAGCAGCAGCCGTTGAAGAGTTGAAGTTGAAGCCTCCCATCTGCGGTGCAGGATTATTGGGGACTGGTGTTCCAAACTGGGGGCACGGCATCCCAGCAGCAGCACCAAAGTTAAATCCACTGGGTGCCGTCTGAGCGGGGCCGGCGGGAACCTGCTGAGGAGCACCACTGCCAAATGTGAAGGTGGCTGAGGAGGAGCTCTGAGTCTGTGTTGCTGCACCGAAGTTGGGTGCGGCCGAGGGAGTGGTGGTGCCACCGAAAGCAAAACCAGTGGAGCTGGCTCCAAATGCTGGTTTGGCTTGGGTGCCAAAGCTGGTTGCTGTGGTGACAACAGCTGAGCCAAAAGGGAAAGGGGGTGGGGCGGTGTTAGGGGCGGGTGTGGATGATGTTGCCAAGCCGCCTCCAAAGGTAAACGGTTTTTGGGATGCGGAGGAGGAGGAGCCAAAAGTTGGTGCCGGTGCCGCGGAGGAGCCAAAAGTCGTCTGCGCGGCGGGTGCAGCCGAGGAGCCAAAGGTTGACGGCACTGCCGTTGCTGCTGAGGAGCCAAAGGTTGACTGTGTTGCCAGTGTCGCTGAGGAGCCAAATGTTGTCTGGGCTGCTGTTGCCATGGAGGAACCAAAGGTTGACGGCACTGATGTTGCCGCTGAGGAGCCAAAAGTTGACTGCGTTGCCAGTGTCGCTGAGGAGCCAAAGGTTGACGGCGCTGCCGTTGCCACTGAGGAGCCAAAGGTTGTCTGGACTGCCGGTGCCGCTGAGGAGCCAAAGGTTGTCTGGACTGCCGATGCCACAGAGGAACCAAAGGTGGACGGCGCTGTCTGTGCCGCCGAGGAGCCAAAGGTTGTCTGGGCTGCCGGTGCCGACGAAGCGCCAAAGGTTGTCTGCGCCGCCGGTGCCGACGAAGCGCCAAAGGTTGTCTGCGCCGCCGGTGCCGCTGAGGAGCCAAAGGTCGTCTGCGCTGCCGGTGCTTGAAACGACGACTTTCCAAAGGTGAAGGTGGACTGCGTGGTGGCTGCAGCAGTAGTGGGGGCTGCGTTGGTCATGGCAAAACCTCCAAATGAAGCAGTGGTTGTGTTCTGGCTGGGTGCTGCCTGGCCAAAGGCAAACATCTTCTGGTTGGCCGCTTGAGGGTCTGGCTGCGTGGCACCAAACGTGAAGCCGCTGTTGCTGGAGGTTGTGGTAGCAGCAGCAGCGGGGGCAGCTGCAGCGGTGGTAGTGGTGGGAGCAGTTCCAAACTGAAATGTGCTCCCGGTATTAGGGGCCTGCACTGAGGCTGAGCTGGTACTGGTTGTGGATGGTGCAGACCAGTTTCCAAAGAGGGATTTCACAGCTGGCGATGCTGTAGGCTGCATGGTGGAGCCGGTGGAGGTTGTGCATGTGGGCGTGTTGGTCAAGCCAGGAAAAAGAGATGGTGTAACTGTGGTGCTGCTTGTTGATCCAAACATTGAGGATGTACTACTTGAAGAAACGGTAGAAGCTGGGTTGCTCGTTGTGTACGGTGGAGGCTGTCCAAAGCCAGCACCTGTGATGGAGGGGAAAATGGGTTTGAACCCTGAAGCCAGCAGAGGGTTGGTATTACCGAGTGACGCCAAGCTGCTAGCTGGAGCAGGCGCAGCAGTAGTGACCAAGTTGGCGCCTGAGGAAGCAGCGGGGGCGCCGATCTGACTCGCCAATCCAAACAGGCCGCTTCCTGTAACAGGCGGAGTGCCGCTGGAGGCCCTGGAGACCTGACCCAGCACCTGAGTGAAGGCAGAGGGCTGATCCACACCTGCAGAGGAGGACTGAGACTGGGAGGCAGGAGGGAGCTGTGGGGTGAGAGCTGGAGTCGCGATCTTCAGGATTAAGCCACTGGGTTGTACCGGCGTGGTTGATGCAGACACTACAGGCACAAAACAAACAAACAGGATGATCAATACATGTCATAATATATACATGGAACCAAGTGAATATGGTTCAAGCTTTATCT
Organism: Sebastiscus tertius; assembly: GCA_916701665.1. Classification (NCBI taxonomy): domain Eukaryota; kingdom Metazoa; phylum Chordata; class Actinopteri; order Perciformes; family Sebastidae; genus Sebastiscus; species Sebastiscus tertius. The sequence continues at coordinate 7,177 of CAKAOH010000160.1, read as the reverse complement.
TTAGGTTAGAAAAACCTTAAAGTATCGCGATTCCAAATTAAGATTTATTACGCGGCTTTGTTGAATTCTCGATTCTGATTGGTCAATCACGGCATTGGTTGACAGATACAGAACGAATATGACGTAGCGTTACTCAGATTACGACAATAAAAGTGGTAACTTCTACGTCTACCTCCACATAGACTCAAATGAAGCAAATATTTCAATTCTGGCATTAAAAATCTATTTCATAACCATAAAAAAAAGAGTCACGATACATAGGTGCATACATTTTTTTCCCACCCCTACTTTATACAGGTTGTTTATATTGCAAAGATGACTTCAGAACTTCCCTTAGAAACACCTCCAGTTCAGCGGTCGTACCTGTAGTTGTGTTGGCAGCAGATGTGGAGCTAGCAGGAATGGTGATCTTCATTTTCAGAGCCTCCAGCAGCGGGTTGGAGGCCGTGGGCGCCGTGCTGACGCTGATGCCTGGACTGGGATCCAGGTTGATGACTGGGATGGCAGAGCTGGAGGCTACTGTGGGCAGAGGAGCTGCCAGAAGGCTGCTCAGGGTGGTGACGGTGGTGGAGCTGGTAGAGGAGGCCGGCAGGGTGGAAGTGGTGGCCGGGGGAGAGATGGACTTCTCTGGCTCCGGAGCTAAACAAGGACGAAATCAACAGGGAGGTCAGACAGACAGCCACACGAGTCTAGTCAAGTTTAATGGTCCTAAAAAAAAAAAGATCTCCGAAAAAGATAATATGATAAAACCCTAAAATATATAGTAAATTGTACTAATGTAGTAGAGTAGTAGTGTGTATTGGCTATCAACCTTGCGTTTACATGTATATTATCAATAAAAAAATAGACTTGAAGCCTAAATAAATGCTTCAGGTCATGTTTATGCCCGTGAGATGCAGCTGAGACGCTGTAGACAGCTGCATATATTAAAATGAGAGCGTCAGACGTACGAGTGAAAAACGTGTCCAATACGCTTGCGGTCTACACGGGCTAACAGTGCAACCTGACTCACACAGTGCAGAAGTTAAAGAAGAAGAGTTAAATGGTGTGTTCGTGTGGCTGCTTCCACTCACCGGGCATCTCCAGGACCTTCTGGATCTTGCTGAGCGCAGCCTTTTTCTCTTCATCCAGGTCTTTCGCAGTGATGGTGTAGCCCAGCTCTGGAGGCGGGGGCTGCAAATCAGCGAGCACCGGGAGTTAAGTAGAGAAATCTAGGTCACCGTCACACATGACTATATAAAGGATGAAGTCTGACAATGTGGCACTCCTTACCAGAGAGATCTGATCGTCCCGGTGGCTGGACACCAGCTGGATCTTACGTTTTCGCTTCCCACCGCTACCAGTAGAGTCTGTGGAGGTAGGGACTGGGATCTTGGGGACTGGAGTCTGCTTGGCTGCAACATCGTCAAATAAAAAAGGACAATGAAACTAAATCCAACTAAAAGACGCAACACAGTGTCTGGTTGTATAGATATGAATGGTGATGACGTGGCAAGAAATTCACAACCACAAAGCACGGTAAACAAGACGGAGTCCGAAACATGCCAGCATGTCAGGAAGGCTAAAAAAACGCGACAAAGTGAGGCAAAATTTCGGCGAGGGAAAAACCGGCATGGCCATTTTTACAGTTTCCCTTGACCTCAGACCTAAATGATCCAAAGAGTTCCACGCTGTACAGATTTTAAATGTGTGAAAAGGAGACCATCAGTATTCCCACGTGAGTTGAGGTATCTGAATTATTGTGAAGTCAGATCAGTGCATCCCGAGCTTTTGGTACCCCGTTGAACTCGTAGGAGACAAAGTGTGACCAACAGCGTATACATCCGACAAACCATTTATGTAACGCAATGCTTGATGTGCATCTTATGTCAACAGCTTAACACGAGGATACTGCAGTTAATCTGGTTTAGAGTAGAGGAGTCTCACACAGGTCAACTCCATGTTGGACTATGTGATACAAAAATGGGTCTAGAATGGATGAATATATATAAAACTGACTTTGTGGAACAGGAAATGACTTCAGTAGCCTCTAATTGTCACTCTTCAAAGCAGCTTTAACTATTAATTAAAATGTTCTGTCAATATTTGCATAATCTGCTGCACAGAGCTGCACTTCTGAGCCTGAGGAAGTCCTTTGTTTACCACACAAGACTGGAGATAAATGGGACTTACAAGTAGCAGGAGCCTTGTCGGAGGCCGTCTGGTCCGACCTCACTGAGGAAGCTGAGCTGGGAGACAGCCCGTCGTCCTCCCTGGTAACGAAACCACAAGTTATAAACTGTGATATTAGATTAAATGTGGATGACTAGCAGGGAACCAAGCAGAGACAAACCTGGGTCTTTTGGAGGCTCCCTCTGGAGTCTGACAGCGAGATGATCCGGGGCTGGACAGAGGGGAGCTGGGTGCTGACCGCTTCTTCCACTGTGATGGGAAACATGGAGATAAAGCTCAACAACTGCACTTTATCTCTGCAGAGCCATGTGTAGTTCAACGCAGCAGGTAAGTGTTACCTGACTGAGGCCTAGTGTAGAGCTGTAGGAGCTCTGGATAGGGTTTCTCATGGTGCCTGGGGTTCCTCTCGGGGCATGGACCCCACTGCCGGAGCTAATGGAGGAGGTGCGAGACCTCTTCATGATGGAATCCTCCGCCAGTGAGGTCATCCCTCTTTTCAGGGTTCCTGGCCTGGAGGAAGGAAAGGAAAGCATTTAGACAGCCACACTATACGTCACAGAGTGTCAGTAGAACTCAAACATGACAAGATTTGACAGTTTGTCACCACTTGAGAAAAGTTGAACTCACTTAGGGACCAGCTGTGACGGCGTCCCGTTGGGCAGAAGAGGCTCAAAAGCAGAGTGTGCACTTCCACCGCTGTCGTTACGCCTTAGGGAATGAAAATTACAAACATGCATCACACTTCAACTGACTGAATGTGCAAAACAGGTCCCGAATAGCACTGAGTTGAGCCTAACTGTAGCTTTAAGTTACTTATACTGTAAGAAAGTAATCGGTGCCGGCGGAGAAGCTTGCAAGCACCAGAATCTCCCTTCAGCTTCATACCTTCTTTTGCTTTTCTGCTCAGTTGTGAAGCTTCTGTCCTCTTCCTCCACTTCTCTCTTGCGGCTTTCCTTCAACACCTTGAGGACACTTTCTCTGGAGCAGGGGTCCACCGGGGCCCTGGAGAGCCCTGCACAACTCAGATGGTCCAAACTAAAAAACAACAACCGGTGACAAGAAAAAAAGCTCCTGTCAGTGTTAACATTCAAACAGCAAGGCCACGGCAGAGCACATCACCACTATCTGTGTATCAAACGTCAGCTAGTCTAGTATGACGGCAGAGTAAGTGTTGGACATGAACGTAGAGACCTGGGGGAGCTGTGGTGGTCGGGCCGGGCGATCTTCACCGTGACAGGGCTGAGGACAGTCTGGGCGTTGCGGGGACTGAGGATGTTTTTCTTCCTGAAGCCGTCCCAGTTGACAGGAGGCAGGACTCCCACTGATGAGACGCCCGGCTGCTGCAGGGGATAGTGACGCTGGGGGGTGATGGTGAATCTGCTCCCTGTGCCCGGCGGCTCCCTGAGGAGGGAAACAAAAAACAATATAATGCAAGAGTAGATACATGCTGCCTCTATTGACTATCACTCATTTGAGTGTGCTGATACAGAGTTTTTCAAAGACTTAGGAGTTAATAATTAACATTAAAACCCGCCAAGTTGATCTTCCTGGCAGCCAGCAGCCTCCTGATGGTTACCAGCAGCGTGGTTTAGGTGCTGAACTTACCCAGTGAAGGAGAGCCTCCTGTTGGGTGTTTAGACAGCGTGGTTGGGTCTGGACAGTCTTTTTTATCTACATTTTGTGTACTTCTTGTTGTTGTTTAACTTTTGTTGTATTTTTAAAATTATGTTAGTTTAGATCTTTCTTCCTTTTTTGTTATTGTTTTTTTCCCCTGGGGTTGAGGGGGTTGTGGCCTCTTGACCTCTCCTGACACATTTCTTGTTTTGATTTTTCATTTAATGGATTTTGTGCAGTAGTATATATGCGCAAATAAATAAAAAATAAAAAATAGTTTAAGTACCTATTTTCTAATCTTTCTTGAATACCTGTGAGACTATGTCAACAACAGGGAGAACAATGGGTGGGAATATATTCATGAATTTATTGGTCTATCGCTGTAAAAGTGTGTTGTTATTGCTGTATTTTATAAATATATAACAATGTTGTTAATGAAGCAAACATATGAGGCATGCTGATGTATTTCATATCAACTAGAAGCCAAGTTTCCACTCATTATAATGGTTCACAAATTGACAATATTGGTGTATTTTCCATTATAATGAGTGGAAACTTGGCTTCTAGTTGATATAAAAGATGAAATACATCAACATGCCTTGTATGTTTGGTTTGCTCCATTAACAACATTGTTTCACAAATGGACAATATTGGTGTATTTTACAGAAATGTCTCTGTCTCTATCAAATATCCATAAAAAAACAGCTACTAAATATATGTTTGGTTATTTGAGTGTGATGATAAAGACTTTTTCAAAGCCTTAGGAGGAGACTTAGGATATAAATCCATGAATTTATTGGTCTATCCCTATAAAAGTGTGTTGTTTGTTTTATAAATATATTACAATGTTGTTAATGGAGCAAACCAAACATATGTTTCCACTCATAATGGTTCACAAATTGACAATATTGTTATATTTTCCAGAAATCTCTCTGTCTCTATTAAATATCCATAAAAAAACAGCTAATAAATAGCTTTATAAATATATTACAATGTTGTTAATGGAGCAAACCAAACATATGAGACATGTTGATGTATTTCATCTTTTATATCAACTAGAAGTCAAGTTTCCACTCATTATAATGGTTCACAAATTGACCATATTGGTGCATTTTCCAGAATATTTTCCTTTTTAAAAGTGTGTTGTTGTATTTTATAACTATATTAAATTGTTGTTAATGGAGCAAACCAGACATATGAGGCATGTTGATGTATTTCATGTTTCATATAAACTAAAAGTCAAGTTTCCACTCATTATAATGGCTCACAAATTTACCATATTGGTGTATTTTCCAGAAGTGTCTCTGTTGAATATCAAATATAAATAGTCTTGATAAAGGTTGGGACTATGTCAACACCAGGGAGAACGATGGGTGGAAATAAATCCATGAATTTATTGGTCTATCCCTGTAAAAGTGTGTTGTTGTTGTATTTTATAAATATATTACAATGTTGTTAATGGAGCAAACCAAACAGAGGTTTCCATTCATTATAATGGTTCACAAATTGACAATATTGGTGTATTTTCCAGAAGTGTCTCTGTTGGATATCAATCAAGAGACAGCTACTTTGGTTATTCTAGTGTGCCGATAAAGACTTTAGGAGTTAATAATTAACATTAAAACCCGCCAAGTACTTGAAGGTTTATCTTCCTGGCAGCCACCTCCTCCTGATGGTACCAGCAGCGTGGTTGGGTGATGAACTTACCCAGTGAAGGAGAGCCTCCTGTTGGGTGTCCTTTTGCAGGAATAGACCAATAAATTCATGGATTTATTTCAACCCATTGTTCTCTCTGGTGTTGACCAAAAAGGGGACTTAAACTAGAAAATGTAATGTGTTTATTTGAAGCAAACTAAACATATGAGGCATGTTGATGTATTTCATCTTTCATATCAACTAAAAGTCAAGTTTCCACTCATTATAATGGCTCATAAATTGACAATATTGGTGCATTTATGTGTCTCTATTGAATTTGAGTGTGCTGATAGAGACTTAAGTTAATAATCAACATTAAAACCCGCCAAGAACTTGAAGGTTTATCTTCCTGGCAGCCACCAGCCTCCACCTCCAGCAGCGTGGTGGTGTAGTGATCTTACCCGGTGAAGGAGAGCCTCCTGTTGGGTGTGTACACGTGGTGGTTGGGTCTGGAGAGTCTCTCCCGGAGCAGCTCCCGGGTGTTCCTGCCGGCTCTCGGCCTCATCTCTCCGGCCGGCGGACTCTCCGGTCTCCCGATGTAACTCCCCATGAGCAGATCTCTGGGGCTGAACAGGAACGAGTCACTCTGTAACGTCTCCCTCCGATAAACTCCCGGTTCTCTGAGATAAACCCCCGGTTCTCTGAAGCTCCTGCAGCCGCCTTTCACTCTCCCTCCAGCGGACTCCGCCACCGACACGCCGGTCACCCTCCAACCCGACAACCAGCGCCGGAGCGCGGCAGGCACGTTCACGCGAGCCCGGGGATCGAGGAGGCCTAGCCTGGCGGGAAGCAGCGGTTGAGCTCCGCTGTGATAGTAACACACGATACAACACACCGCGAGGATTAACGACAAGCACAGGAAAGTAGGAATATAGTAATAAAGAGCGAGACCAGCGACGCAGAGAGCAGAGAGAAGCGCTAACCGTCTCTCTCTAGGTGACATGGCGGCAGCGCGCCGCCGGAGGACTCCATATCCCATGATGCAACTCTGACCATGCTGCTTGGTGGGTTGATGACGCAGCAGCGCCGACTTCCGGTCTGGAGGTAACAGTTTTTTTTATTTATTTATTCTTTTTTTCTTCTGAAAAAGAAGTCTGAAAAAGAAATCTGAAAAAAAATGTCTGAAAAAAAAGTCTGAAAAAAAAGTCTGAAAAAGAAAATCTGAAAAATGTCTGAAAAAAAAATGATCTGAAAAATGTCTGAAAAAAAATGTCTGAAAAATGTCGGACAAAAAAAAAGTCTGAAAAATAATATCTGAAAAAAAAGTCTGAAAAAGAAAATCTGAAAAATGTCTGCGAAAAAAATATCTGAAAAACGTCTGAAAAAAAATATCTGAAAAAAATCTGAAAAAAAGTCTGAAAAAAAATTATCTGAAAAACGTCTGAAAAAAAATATCTGAAAAAAAAGTCTGAAAAAATATATCTGAAAATTGTCGGACAAAAAAGTCTGAAAAAAAATATCTGAAAAATGTCGGACAAAAAATTTCCGAAAATAAAGTCTGAAAAAAAAGTCTGAAAAATGTCTGAAAAAAAATGATCTGAAAGATGTCGGACAAAAAAAAAGTCTGAAAAAAAAAATCTGAAAAAAAGTCTGAAAAAAAATATCTGAAAAATGTCGGACAAAAAAAGTCTGAAAAAAATATCTGAAAAATGTTGGACAAAAAATGTCAGAAAAAAAATATCTGAAAAAAAAAATC
>CAKAOH010000159.1:0-32207 GCA_916701665.1 Sebastiscus tertius | reverse complement strand
ATACAAGTTAGAGAGGAATGAAGGACAACGCCGGGTCTATCATTCCCTTTAGTGCTGAGGTCAAAAATAAGATCTAGTCCGGGTCCTTGGACGAACGGAGTCAACAGCTCTGCAGTCTAACAGCCTTTCATTAACATAAAACACTTACTGCTGCCATCACCTTGGCCGTTGCATAGCAACCGCTTCACCTGCTTTGAGAGGACGAGGGAGGGGCGGAGAAGAAGGAAATGTAGAGTTGAATCCCTGAAAGGTCTGGTGCTGAAGCACAAACTTCAATCAATAAAACAGAATAAATAATTATGGATAAGTCATTTTTCTTTGCATCTACACACGAGGGTTCATTTTTCATCTCTTGTGAAAGAGGGTGTTTGCGACTGGAAGCAGCAGTGCAGATGTGAGGTGATGCGACACCGGGAGGAGAGGGAAGTCCAATGCATTCAAATATGCCAATAACGTTCTACCGACGCATCAAACGACCGGCGCAAAGTGTCACTCTGGGAGCAATTAGAGCAGCGGGGGGATACTGTGAGGCGCCTAACGAGCCCGGTAATGAGGAGCCGAGAACTCCGTGTGATATTTCACATCATTGTCTGGAGCTAGTGACTGCATTTACAGTCCCACGGGGTCAGAGGGAAGGCTGTCAGTTAAACCTCTCTCTTTATACGACTGCAGAAAATACAGCAGCAGAAGGCAGGTAGTGGTTTTAGTTTGAAGAATGAATTAAAAAGCCGATTCCAAAAGATGTCAAAATATCAACATATTGTAAATTAAATAATAAATTCAATGATCCAGATTACCAGAGGCTTTGCCAGTTTCATCTTTACTTCACTACTTTCACTTGTACATCTACTAATGGCAAGTAGAAGTGTGCAACTTTACAAAATACACTAATCTGGCCACTCTATAGTTTATCACCCTTTTGTGGCCAATTGTTGTTTTGCCAGTGGAGTTTTTGGCAGAATAAAAGGCAAGACTAGAATTACTTGTTTGCCACGAGGTGAATATTTTAGTTTGAACAAAGCACCGAGCTGAAGATAAAGAGCTTTAATTGAGAGTCTGGTGAACGGAGCCCAGTGTGGATCGTCTACCTGGCAGGGGTCGGCTGCAGCGATGGCCTGGCTCGCGTCCAGAGCCAGCTGGCAGACGTCTTCCCGACCCGTGATGATGAGGTGGGTCACGATGAGGGTGAGGGTGCAGAGCCGGCTCTGGCCGGACGACAGGGCCGAGCTGACAGACAGAAGCCAATCGGCCGCCGCCGCCGGATCTTCTGCCACTTTACGCAGTGTGGACAGAGCCACGCTGAGCTCGCTGTACCAGGGGGTGAGAGGAAGAGCCAACGGTGGACCAGACTGAGTAGAAGGAGAGGGATGAAGACATTAAATGGGTTTTTTTTGTGTCTAAGTGACACAAAAACAAGTAACTGCACCTGGTCCTGCAACACAACACATGTAATCTCAATGAAAAACTCCTCATTTGGAACCTCGCTTCTAAAGGCGGGCATGACAGGAAGCGTTTGAGACCCAGCCTCAAGTGTTACCTGTCTGGGTTTCTCCGTCTCTCTGCTGATGCTGCGCAGCAGGCTGTGGGCCAGGTCCTGGTTGAGGCCGTGCGTCCGCCGGTCGGCCAGCGCCTCGGTGAGGCTCGAGCAGGACAGCAGCTGCAGCACAGGAAGAACCAGGACTGGACTCAACCAGGGAGCCAGCTCAGCCTGCTCAGGGACTAAACTCAGAGCTGTGCCAACGACAGAGAGAGGCAGAGGAGAACAAAACCCCATGAAGGTTAAAGAATCCATACGGACAAATTAGGCTGTAAAGTAGGAAAGTAGGAGAGCACCAGCGGGGGAATTAAACCTGTCATCATGGGAAATCATGTAGCAAGGAGGGATTATGGTAGCTTTGACTATAATTTATAATGTCTGAATAAATCACACTTTATTTACCACATTTCATACATTTACATGCGATGCAGTGCATGATAAAATCACTAGAATCACTAGACCTACAGGTCTTTTAAATGATTTTCTACATGGAAAAAACGATGTATTCTGGCACTACTTACTGTATAAGGTAAACAGAGACAATGTTCTGAAACAGTAAATACAAGTACTAATGCAATTATTTCAGTTTTTAAGAAGGAACCACAAAAGTATTTTGTATTCATATATAGTTAGAGATCCATTTAAATAGATATGATTCATCATTGGAAATGATTCAAATGTGTTGTTGTATTCTTGTCTGTAGACACATTTTACATGTTTGCATGTTAATAACAGGCTGTGCACCGACTAAAAGACTCTAGTTTATGCTAGAAATCAAGAGGAATTCATTAAATGGACACTGAACACTGTTTCCATTTTCCCTCTTATAGCAGAAATAGTCATTTCCAGGAATCTTCTTAAGAAATTATAGTTACAGTACAGATCAGTTCCTGTCTAGTCAGTGATTTTACCTAGTTTGTGTTATTGTGTGACTTTAGTGAATCTATACTAACCCTTTAAAACACCAAAGTCACACAATAACTCAAACTAACTAACCGATCGATGCAGCAGTAGACCAGCAACTTCAGTGATCTGTGAGGTAAAATTACTGTTTTTGTCAAAGGAGTCTGGTGGCTTTGAAGCGAGCATAGATGGTACGGCTTCAGTTCCCCGTCGGAAAGGGCTACAACCTCACTGAGAAACACCCGAACTGTCCCTTTAAGCCTGTGTGTCAAGGACTGGATGTTTCACCATTATCTGCCCAATAATAGATTTATTTAAGATTGCTGTTTTTTTTTACCCAGACTGAGCAGGCTGGTCTGCTGAGCTGCAGGGACCTCTAGCAGGAGCACGGCCACGCCCATCAACAGCTCGTCCAACGGCAGCTCCTACAGATATAAACGTAAAGGTTAGGCACGGCACACATAACGTACCGTTGGTGTGTGATATACTGATGATGAACTTGTCTAAAGTTTTACTGGGTCATAAACGCTGCTGTGTCACCTGCTGACAGGCAGGCAGGAGCTGCTGTAATATGCTGAGCAGAGGTCGGCAGTCTCCGTTTAACTTGAGGCAGCGCTGGCAGGCACAAAGCAGGTGCAGAATCAGCTCGACTCTCTCGGACCTCAAGCGCTCCTCGGAGGCCGGGACCAGACCCTGAAGCAGAGCGTCTGCGAATCCGCACAGCTCCAGCACCGCCTCCACGCTGTCCACCTGGCATCACAGAGACAACATTCAACCTATCTGAGCCTGAGTGAAACCAAACGGTTGGCATCTCACGGATTATTGGCTAAATGCATTCTAAAAATCACCTGCATGTGTGGCACCAGCTGACAGAGGCAGTGCAGCAGGCTGTCAGACACCAGAGAGGTCTGTCCCTGGTCCTTGTTCTGGAGGATTGATCCAGCTCCTGGGTGTGCGGGCAGCAGCACTCTGAGGAGACTGTGGCGCAGGAGCGCGTGCTGGGTTTGCCTCTGAGGTTCACAGTACAGATACCGCAGGAAGGGAGCCAGCATGGCGATGTAGGCTGGTTCATTTCTGCAAAAATACAACCCAGAGGCACCACGTAGTGTTGGCCAATATCAATCTGCTTTCCAAGGTCGATACCGAAACAGGAACTTCCTCAGATTTAAGCCTCGTAAAGAGTGGTGTGTGTGTGTCTGTATGTATTTGTCATCAGTGCATATTAACAGCTGACAGTGGTATGATGGGTTATTTGGGATGGGATGCTCGCCACAGATGGCTTTGAAATCCATGCAGTTAGGGGGAGGGAGTGATTGGATGGAGGGTTCAAGGCCTCTGCGGCGGCCGTGCTAACCTGTCAGCAGCCTGCCGAATGAAGTCATCAATCTCCAGCAGCAGAGTCGGCCAGCAGTCCGCTCGGTTCTCCAGCGCAGTGATGTATGGGTGAGGGCTGCTCCTGCAAAAAAAAAAAAAAAACAACAGGCCGTGTTCACATCACAGATCACAGATGTGACACAGATGTTACAAGATTTGCTATGGCGAAAAGTTAACGTACAACCAAAGGATTCGCAATTCATCCTGTGGGAAACATGAATCTCTGTAACAAACTCCACGGTAATCCATCCAATTTCCCTAAAGGCCGTCCTCATGGTGGCGCTACAGGAGAAGCAGCCAGAGTCATTAAGATACATTGTCAAATATCTAGACAACCCAGACAATATTTGTCAAAACATTTCACAATTTGGTGCCAATCCATCTAGTAAATGTTGACATACTGTTGAAGATATTAAAGTAGATATCAATGGTAAAGGTCAGATGATCACCAAGGTCATCGCCATAGTTACCATTGAGGTCCCCGGGGTCTAATTAACTTCTACAACAGACTGCTCTTTTTTTGGTTGATTTTGTAAATGAAAGTGATTTTTGTAGCTTAAAAAGGTAAAAATTCTATGTACGTTCACTAAAAGTGCTAGTGGAGCTTTTTACAAATCATCTCTAGCCGAACACAGAAACCGGCTCGCAGAGAGCACTTTAACCAAACATGAAGGTTTTGCACACTGCTCTTATCTAATGATAATTAGTGTTGGAATTTAGCCAATATGTGCATTTTGCCAACCTCCGTGTCTGAAGTCAGGCTCGCTCACCGGTGCGGACAATTCTCATTTACATCCCTTTAATTTTCACTCTCTCATAGTGAAATGCTGCACAGTAGAGCCGGCTGTCATTAAGGAGAGCAACAGCGCTGCTGTACAGTACAGTTATACTCTAGGTAGGGTTGGTAATGTTGAGAAACCAGCAGGAATACGCTAGATCAAAAAAAAAATGATCCAACTTTAAAACCCAACCCAGTGTGTTTTCCAATGACAGTAACTAGCTGCACTACTATAGCTCTGAAAGTCCCTAAATGTAGAGAGGAAGTCAGTCTGTCCCCAAAATTATCATAATGAAAGTAAACAATGGACATGGCTAGTGGAACTCTCCGGTGACGCACAACGAGTTCACATGCAGAGTGATCGCAGGCAGGCAGGCAGGTAGTCCAGTTTATCACCGTCCTGTGACAGACACAGATGCCAGATTTGTTCTCTTTTTTTTGTCAGAGCATTTGATTTATTGATTGCTGTCAGGATGTAATGAGAATTTCAACAAATGTATTTGAACAGCTCTACAGTCCTAGCTTTAAGAAAGGATCCGATCCATTAAAATATGCCTGGATCGGCCCAATCTCTACATTATATCTTCATGATTGCTTATTTTTTGCGGTAAAATAGTAATTTAAAACCTAGAGTTTCTCCATACCGAGGGGTTCCCGTCCTCTACCTGTCCCCCTCCTGTGAGTGTAAACAACACACAGCCTCCATTACTCTCCAATTTGCAAACCCATTAAGTCCAGACAAAACAGCGGGGTCAAATCCAAGGTGAAGCTCTGTTCCAGCGCACAGACAGGCCAGAGGTTAACACAACAGCAGGGTTGGTGTCCTCTCAACCAATACCTTCCATCAATCACCTATCTAAGTGTAGGAAGGAAGTTCAATGACGGAGCATGTCTGTGCATGTGACGGACTGCAGCGTGGCCTAGACGTGGACTACTTACCCCTCCTTCTACTCCTGCTTCCCACTCTTCACACAGCGTAATCTGTCTGACCATCTCTGCCCCCCTCCTCCCCTCCCTCCCCCCTCCTCAGGTTCCCTGTGGCTGTCTCCGAACCCTCAGCTTCAATGCAGCTCCCATCCATCAGACCTCTCAGCGCTCCCCCTACTCTTCAGCCGCCACACAAAAGGAAGAGGCAGGAAGTCACGGCAGAGACCTTCCCTCCTTTAAGATCAACTCCAAGTTCACCGCTGAATCAGAGCGCTGGCAGACAAATGGGCCAGGTAACATCCGTCTGCTGTAATGCTCCGCTTCCTGAGGATGTCTGCAGGTTACCAACCGCTGAGGGGGAAGTCTGGCGTTGGGACACAGACCTGATTTACTATCATCACAGCAGGCAAACGCCACTAAAACATTACCCTTCACGAATCTTTAATCTTAAATAGATCACATATGACAAATGAAGAATATGACCACTTCTCATCACTCAACAGTTTGGTAGCTTAAGTCCAAACAAGCACTAAACTAACAAGACTATTAGAGAGTTTATATGTAATTAATAGGCACAACTGAGGCCAAGAAGCATGTATTGTTTCCACTCAGGTTTGTCATGCACAAATTGAAAATGCACAGGATGGACATGCACCTAGTGACGTCTCCAGCCCAGATGTATTATAATTAGTGCAGAATCGTCATTTATAAACAATGTCACTGCAGTTACACTCACCAGCCACTTTATTAGGCACACCTGTTCAATTGCTTGTTAACACAAATAGCTAATCAGCCAATCACATGGCAGCAACTCAATGCATTTAGGCATCTAGAGGTGGTGAAGACGACTTGCTGAAGTTCAAACCGAGCATCAGAATGGGGAAGAAAGGGGATTTTAAGTGTCTTTGAACGTGGCATGGTTGTTGGTGCCAGACGGGCTGGTCTGAGTATTTCAAAAACTGCTGATCTACTGGGATTTTCACGCACAACCATCTCTAGGGTTTACAGAGAATGGTCCAAAAAAGAGAACATATCCAGTGAGCGGCAGTTGTGTGGACAATGCCTTGTTGATGTCAGAGGTCAGAGGAGAATGGGCAGAGTGGTTGGAGATGATAGAAAGGCAACAGTAACTCAAATAACCACTCGTTACAACCAAGGTATGCAGAATACCATCTCTGAACACACAACACGTCCAACCTTGAAGCAGATGGGCTACAGCAGCAGAAGACCACCCGTTACTAGCACCGGCCACTTTATTAGGTACACCCTGTACCTAATAAAGTGGCCGGTGAGTGTATATTGCCCTCAGAAGGCTTCGACAACAACAACAACAACAACAACTCCTTTCAACACAGATAAGTTAAATCTTGTCATATGAAGTCCAGTGTTTAATGCTAACTATATAACTATAAATGAATGTACTATTGTTGTATGTTTTTTATTTTAACTGTCAGTTGTGTTGCATGTGCTTTTATTTGTCACACACTTTTAGATATGCAGCCTCAGTGGATGACATCTGGGAAGAAGAGGAACGTTTTACAGACCAACTGAGAGAACATCTTCTCTGAGCTGAAGCTCGAGGATACTTTTTCTCATTACCAGATGTGTTGTGTTTAATGTTGTTGAATATTGAAAGCGTACAAAATATTTTAAATTCAGCTTCATTAAGCTTCAATGTGATTTATAATTCCAGAGAATATCATCGTCTATGAAGTCCAGAAGTTCAGAATACCTGAAGCTGATATTACAGCCCTTTTAAGGAGCTCATTTGTCTTCTTTGTGGGTTCCCAGAGAGAAGATATGAGGTGTTGGAGGAGGAGCAGCAGACTGGGTGGAGACGAGGACATCAAGGTGAGGAGAGGTGGACCTGAAAAACTCTACCGTCTGTACACAGCTGGAAACGGCAACAGTCAAATTACATGATTTTGTTTTGACATGACTGTGTGTCTGTCATTTTATTTTGAGTGTCTGTCCTCCAGAGAACACTGGAGGAGCAGCTGGAGAACCACAGGGGAGCTAATCAGAAGCAGCTCAGACGCCTCCGAGTCGAGATCTAAGACAAACAGAGGATGCTGGAGGAACTCAGAGTAAGGAAACACCAGTAAAGCAAAGTATTTTCTTGATACTATTATTGTTTCAGTAAGAATAGTATGCCAAAATATCATGAAAAAAGTCATTGTATAGTATACCATAACAATGTCATAAAAAGTCAAAGTATAGTATGCCATAAAAATGTCATACAAATATCATAGTATAGTATAGTACCGTAAAACTTCAACGAAAAGCCGAGACTTTGACTATTCAGTAGCCTTTTTATGACTTTTTTTTGACATTCTATACAATGACTTTTTTTTTTTTTTTTACTTTTTTTGACATACTATAGTTTGACTTATTTCGATATACTATACTATGACTTCTTTATGACTTTTTCTGACATACTATATTTTTACCTTTTCTGACTTTTTTGACAGACTATACTATAAAGTCATAGTATAATATGTCAAAAAAAAATCATGGAAAAAGTGATAGTATAGTATGTCGATAAAAGACGTGAAAAAAGTCGTGGTATAGTTGTGAGGGAGATGCAAACCATCCCCCTCACTAAGATGAATAAACACACACACGTGAATTGACTGTGTTAAGTTCAAGAAAACAGACTAATACAGGAAGTTCAGGTTTACATGTTGTGCTTTTGTTTTTGGAACTTCTCTAGGAACTCTCTCTCTTTGAGGATTACTTCCTGGGGAGTGTTTTCAGGGAGCACACCTGAAACTTCAGCCACAGGTCTCCAAAACACAACCAAGTGCCAGCGAAGAGAGAGGGGAGTGGGGTAGAGGAGTCTGTTTGTTATGTTGGCTTTCGTTTGATATTTATTTCATTTATCATGCATATTATTGTATAATGTAATATTCATTTGAACGGTGTATATGTAAATATTAAGGCTATGTTTTACAATAAATTAAATTGATTGTTTGAGTGGGTATGTTCCTTTCACTGTTGGTATGGACCACGGGTATATATGCCAGGTGGGAAAAGCAGTGGGGTGTGTGAGAGAGGGGGAATCAGTTTGAGTATCACATGTGTTACCCAGTTTTGTTGTCCATCTGCCTGCTAACCACGAATGAGAGTTTTGTGATTTTTGTAACTTGTCTATAGTCACAAGTAAAAACCTGAGCTCTCGAAAAATCCTGATTGGTCTGTTGCTGCTCACTTTTCCACCATGCTCGCTGTACACCTCAGTCCTGCTGGTTTTCGTACTGGTTGTAAGGGTCCACCATCTCAAGGAGTATGTCGAAAAAAGTCATAGTATAGTATGTCGAAAAGTTTCATGAAAAAAATCAAAGTATTAATATGTCGATAAATTTTCTGAAAAAAAGTCCTAATATGGTATGTCAATACATTTTATGAAAAAAAGTCATAGTATAGTATGTCGAAAGATTTTATGAGAAAAAAGTCGTAGTATGGTATGTCCAAAAATGTTATGAAAAAAGTCATGGTATAATATGTCAAAAAGTTTCATGAAAAAATCTAAGTATTAATATGTCGATACATTTTATGAAAAAAAGTCATTGTATAGTATTTCGAAAAATTTTATGAAAAAAAGTCGTAGTATGGTGTGTCCAAAAATTTTATGAAAAAAAAGTCGTAGTATGGTGTGTCCAAAAATTTTAGGAAAAAAAGTCAGGGTATAGTATGTCGAAAATTTTCATGAAAAAAATCAAAATATTAATATGTCGATACATTTTTTGAAAAAAAGTCATAGTGTATTGTAGGTCGAAAAAATGTATGAAAAAAAGTTATAATATAGTGTCGATAACTTTTCTGAAAAAAAGTCATAGTATAGTATGTCGAAAATTTTCCTGAAAAAAAATCAAAGTATTAATATGTCGATAGATTTTATGAAAAAAAAATCATAGTATAGTATTTTGAAAAATTTTATGAAAGAGGTCGTAGTATGGTATGTCCAAAAATTTTATGAAAAAAGTCATGGCATAGTATGTCGAAAATTTTCATGAAAAAAATCAAAGTATTAATATGTTGATACATTTTATGAAAAAAAGTCATAGTATAGTATGTCGAAAAAAATGTATGAAAAAAAAGTTGTAGTATGGGATGTCCAAAAATTGTATGAAAAAAGTCATAGTATAATATGTCGAAAATTTTCTTAAAAAAAAGTCGTAGTATGGTATGTCCAAAAATGTTATGAAAAAAAACTTTTTTTTTGCCATACTATACTATGACTATTTTCGACATGCTGTACATGACACTTTTTTTTAAAGTATGATTTTTTATGTCTTGAGTTGACTTTTATTTGGTAAGGGCATTTTATGTTTTTTATTGCTCGTATAAATGGTATTTTAACAGGTAAAAATGACTGAGTAGGCTATAATCTGTCCAATATACCTCATGAATGAAATCAAGTCATTTTGGGACATAAATAAGCTTTCAGTGACGCTGTAGGAGCTGTAATCACAGTCTGGCAAGTGGAAACTCCATTTTATGGGTTGTAGGCCTATTAGGCCACCACTGCTTATGTTTGAACTGGTAAAAAGTACTGGGTTGGTTATAATCTAGGGTACAGAGCAGATCAAATAATGCAGAATCATAAAGCATATGTAAAATATAATTTCTATAACCCATCCGTAAATCATTATAATTAAAGTCTAGTTTCAAAATATAAACAACGGCCTTGAAATATTGATGGTGGAAGCATTGGTGTATAAAGAATTGACATAGGCGTCTTGTCATGTTACTGTTCATCAACACATAGATATCATCACCTTCCTGTGCTCCATCTTATATTAAACACTTCTAGTGAGGTTGCATAACCCCCCACAGGAAGGAAATATGGGTCACACTGCAGGAATTAACACTTGTAAGGCAATCTTTATTGCATATGAATGACATGGCCTTGCGTCGCAGCCCCGCGGCTAATGTGATCTGACGCGTAGCTTATTAATGTCTGTACTTGCATCTGTCTACAAACGGTTGTCATTAATCAATGTGGTACGTGCACTCGATGCTTGCAACCTATTTTGTTTTGTCAAGTAGAACAAAAAAACCCCATTTAGACTAGAGGGGAGAAGTTTGTTTTATGCCTTACTGCACCCAAGTGGATCAAATTACAATTTATCAAACTGGACAAGAGATTTTTTACCGGTTTCATTGCACTTCCATCACTTGCTTTCATTTGGGAGCAGCAAGCCGTGAGCAGGTACTTCCTGCCGTTTAATCTGCCTGTCATGTTACTGAAACTACATCTGTTTGGGTTCTTTGTTCAGCTCGCACATAAAAAAATAAAGAAATAAAGAAAATCAATTGAGCCTTTTAAAGCAGGCGAGAGCGCAGCGAGAAGATGAGACACCCACAGTTTGCTGTTAACTGCTCCCACTTGTCTTTTATCTGACTTCTTGCCACGGTTGTGCTTCAGGCTTTGTCCAGAGGCCTGTACTACGGAGCAGGATCTGGGGTTAGCGAGGTAAGGGTTTAACCCTTCATGGTTTTTTAATCCTACGACAGTGGTTCACTTCCTACCGGGGTAGATCGCCATGGTAACTGATGCTGAACACCTGACCTGTTCCAGAGCATCAACCGCCTACTGACCAATCACAGCTCAGTGAGCAGATAGTATGATAATATTACAGAAAGATGAAGAAGTTACAGTCATAATCCAGACTAAAAGCAACACAGTTCAAACTGGCTGTATGCAGTGGGTGTTTACCGCTTTGAATTATGTTTTCATATTTATTCTTTTAACTTGCTCTCAAGTCCGTTTCACACCGCCGAAGTCAGGGACGCAGCTGAAAGAACCATAACCAGATTGAGAAACCCTGGGTTGACTTACCGAGTAGATAACCAGTGTCGTAGGACTGCTTAGCTCTGTTAGGTTAGGGTTAGTTAAGCCAGATAACGAGAAGATAACCCTTGGTATGTTGACCTCGCTTTGTAGTACAGGCGAGACGTATGTGAGAGGGTTTATAATGTCACGTACAACAACGTACAGGTAAGTGTTTTATTTACAGGACGACAACATTTGGATATATCCATTTGATTTCTAGCTGCAGTAAAATCATGCTGCAACACAGCCAACCTGGAGCGTACACCCACTTCAGGTGTGACCATTCCTCACTCACTACACAGCATACTGGGACTTTGCTCCATATAATGTTTGTTGGACTTGTACATGGAAATAAACAAAAACCCATGTGGACATTGGATGTTGGTGGCAGAAGAACGTGTTGCACCCCTCCTCCCACTCCCTAATAGCACAGCGGGTGCTAGTTTCAGAAAAAAAAGGGGCTCTGGAGAGCGTTCCTCTTCACACAGTTCAAGTATGCACATATGCAAGGCGAAAACCATTCACACGTTAATACAAACTAAAAGCGACATTTATAGCAGCAAACTGAGAACAGCTTTCAGGAGGAAACAAATAAAACGGAGCAAAGTGAGACACTGGGAAGCGAGGATATTATGTATTTGCTAGTGAGTAATGTTTTCCTGCACATGAAATGTACACTAAAGTTCTGTGTCCAGAGTCTTTTGCAGTACAGTAACA
The DNA here is from genome assembly GCA_916701665.1 of Sebastiscus tertius. Lineage (NCBI taxonomy): Eukaryota > Metazoa > Chordata > Actinopteri > Perciformes > Sebastidae > Sebastiscus > Sebastiscus tertius. The sequence goes on along the minus strand of CAKAOH010000159.1, from coordinate 20,132 downwards.
GCTGATCCAGTCCCCTCAGCTCAAGTTCAACTCTCTTCAGGCAGGTTGATGAGGACAATCAGTGACAACGTGGTACTGTAATACTCCTGCTGTTTGAAACATCTCGACTCTTATCTGAACAACAAAAAATGGATTAAGACAGATTCGCAGACCCACTTCCTGTAAAAAAAAAAAAAAAAAAAAAAAAGAAAAAAAAAACAGCAGTAGATCTGAATTGCTTTGCAACGAAAAAAGAAAAAATGTGAACGGAGGACTTGGCTACTGATTAAGTTCAGAACTAGCCCACGCTGTAGTACTTCATGCCAAATGTGTGAGACCACAGATCACCACGATCTGGACCCGAAGTGCAAATCAAACCCCAGAAATTTAATCTGGAACTTCTTTTTTTTTTTATCCTCTTTTTAGTCGAGTCCCATCAAGGTTACAACACATCACTTTTAAGTGAAGCCCCCGTCATGTGCAGAGGGACTATGAGGGTAAATTCATTTTGTGCCTCATAACAATGGTTGGTTTACTCGAGCCCATATTAGATGCACACTCATACCTTCTCTGCAACGCACACACTTGTGTTCACCCTTTTTTTCCTGTTCCCCCGCCGGTCAATGCCAGCCTCAAATCAGCAACAAGAGAACATCTATAACAGCGGCTTTATGATGAATAAATTCTAAGCCATCTTGTGAGATGTAGAGCTAAGAGAGGTGGGTTAGGACAGGGAGTCTAGGAGCTCCTATAGGTGTTGAAATGTCTCCTTAAGGGGTTATTTAATATAGTCCAAACAGAAATCCACTTCCTTTTCCGGCTCCAAACAACGCTGAGCCTCTCTTTCGATTCTTGCCCCTCTCTCTCTTCACCTTCTATTTCCAGTTATGTTCTTTCCCCCTATCTCACACCGTTGAGTTCAAGGGGCACAACTCTGTACAACGTACGCAAACGGAGCATCCCTCTTCCACTTCTTCACTTTTTTCTCCCCCCCATATCTCATGTTTTCCATTTTCATTCTTGCTCTGTTGCTTATTCATCCATTTGGGGAAAAAAAAAAGATCCATTATCCTCAGATTCCAACAATCCCGCCTTGAGATTGGCCAGAGCGTCCCGTCAGTCATGTGAGAGAGCCAGTCAGTAGGTGGGGAGAGATGAGGCGGAGGGCTGCAGGGAGCCGGAGGAGTTTGAGCGTCTCATGTGGGGGAGGAGGTAGGAGTCCGAGCACAGTTGGTGAACATCAAACCGGTCCTCCTTGCGGTAGGCCAGACAGCGCCGGATAAATGCCTGCGGAGCAGAACGTAGCATAAAAAACGAGCTGCAGGCTGTGAGTGTGTGTAGACTCTTCATATTTACTTAGAGATATCTACCTTTCGTCTACTTGGTGGCAAATATTGCACTTTGAACTGTTCTTTTTATAGCTACACATTATAGAGATGATTCAGATGTTCCAGCTGAATGTTTACATATCATTGAATAGACAAATAGTTTGAAAGCTCTGGGGGGCGTGCTAGGCCTACCAGGGTTGGGCAGAATGATGATAAGTACCGAGCGATGATTAATATTTGCTTTGTTGTTCATACTGAGGTTATCATCCCTTTAATATCCCTGGTTGTATTTAAACACATCACTCGGTAGGAATACTTTATGGCATTTTTTAGATTTGTTGATAAAATACCTTGATAGTTTGACAAATTAACGGACATTTCCATGTGATTATTTAAACTATAAATGTTTCTTTATAGTTGAACTATATCAGATATATAGAGATTTTATCTATATGGTCCACCACTAACTCCTTCTATGACAATATCTGGTTTAAGGTAATCAGAAGTTGTGAAAGAATCCCCGACAGGGCGATACTGCGGAGGGGTTTCTCATCGCCCTGAAGGGGATTATTTCATAACAATGACCCGCTAGCTGTACATTATCCCGCTTATTACACAGCTACTTACTGAAGAAATCAATATTTTGGCACAAAAACTGTCCGCCAGAGTCCAACATCTGAACTGCGCCCATAGCAACGGTCTGTTATACAGAAATTACAGACCGCAGAACACTAAGATTGACCAATCAGAATCAGCCGTGTAATAAACAGTCATCACGTAGACTGAGAAAACTAGCAATGACAGTAGTCACGTGTGGAAATAACTGGAGGTTAGGCTTCCCACTGTGTTACCGGTGTTACCGGTGTTACCGGTGTTACACAGTGTTCTGACACACACCGACTACATTACTTGCCCATCGTTGTTTTGCTTTTTTTTAAAATAGAAATAAAACCCATTTAGTTTATTTTTGCGTATCAGCATTGTGTTATCAATACGTGTGTGTGTGTGTGTGTGTGTGTGTGTGTGTGTGTGTGTGTGTGTGTGTGTGTGTGTGTGTGTGTGTGTGTGTGTGTGTGTGTGTGTGTGTGTGTTACCTTGGCCTCTGTGCTAGCCTGTGGTTTAGCAGGGAACTGGACCTCTGTGGCTTTGAGGATGGTGTTTTCCTGGAGAATGTCCTGCTGTGACTGGTTGTGGCCAAACGGCTGGGAAAACAAAACACATAAAATCACCACCAGTCTTTAACTTTGCTTCAACTATTGTGACTGGAACCTGAAAAAATGTTTTCCCCACATATTCAAAGCACAGCCTCTGAATCCATGTTCAACAATCTACTGGAGGTGAATATTTTCTTCTGAGCTGGTGTTATCGGGTTGTACCTTGCGTCCGTAGAGGCACTGGAAGAAGATCACTCCCACGGACCAGACGTCCACCTTGTTGGAGATTTTAGGTGGCTCCTTCCCCACCACAAAACACTCTGGAGGAAGGTACCTGAAACACACACACAATATAATCAATGTGATATAATATAATATAGAGTCCATACAGATTTTTTCCAGGGCTGTCGACGTTAACGTGATAATAACGCGTTAACGCCACGAATATCTTTAACGTATTAATGCAATCGATCTGTCATCTGGCCATCTGCCATTTTCAAAGGGGTCCCTTGACCTCTGACCTCAAGATATGTGAATGTAAATGGGTTCTCTGGGTACCCACGAGTCTCCCCTTTACAGACATGCCCACTTTATGATAATCACATGCAGTTTGGGGCAAGTCATAGTCAAGTCAGCACACTGACACACTGACAGCTGTTGTTGCCAGTTGGGCTGCAGTTTGCCATGTTATGATTTGAGCATATTCTTTATGTTAAATGCAGTAGCTGTGAGGGTTTCTGGACAATATCTGTCATTGTTTTGTGTTGTTAATATTTCCAATAATAAATATATACATACATTTGCATAAAGCAACCATATTTGCCCACTCCCATGTTGATAAGAGTGTTAAATACTTGACAAATCTCCTTTGAGGTACATTTTGAACAGATAAAAAATGTGCGATTAACTATGGACAATCATGTGATTAAATATTTAAATCGATTGACAGCCCTAATTTTTTCCCATGATTATTTTATACCATATAAGTGGTAGGTATTTAAGGTCATTTCTTGTAAATTACTGTCCCAATCAACTGCATGTAATATTGATAGAACAATAAAAGAGCTCTACAATATGCTACAAGAGAATGGTGAAGAATACAAGACGGATAATGTGTGTTGAGCCTTTCAGATTGACCATAAAGACCCGAGTTACTGTGTCAGTCTGTGAGGGGTATCGGTGTGTGTGTGTGTGTGTGTGTGTTACCAGTAGGTGCCTGCTCCCTGCGATGTGAGGTCCATCCCGTCCACGCCATAGTTATCATCGTCCATAATCTTAGACAGGCCAAAGTCTGTGATTTTGATTTCTCCACACGCAGTACCATCCACCAATAAGATGTTACCTGCGCACCACACAAAACAGTGAGACTCAGTACAGTGTGTGAGACAGAATGATTGACACAACAGCAGGTTCAAATACAGGGAAAGGTTGGTTCGAACTGCAGCAGTATCAGCAACTGCACCGCATCTAACTATAAAGCAAGGCTCTCTGTCTGTCTGTCTGTCTGTATTTCCTTCGCATATCTCGACAAACGTTCATCCGACCTACTTCACACAAGGTTTGGGGGGCCTTTTGTAAGTTATTTCAGGGTACAATGAGTTAGAACAGTAACATAATTCAATCATTTTCATACCTATATCTAAACATCTAAATAAATCTGTAGCTGTTTGGGGCCCCAGGCAGTTGTGTAATGCTAAAGCCTGCCCCCGGTGTTTTTTTTTCCTGTGAACCAGAGTGCATTTCACCGGTGTTTCTGACCATGATTAGCCGCGACTTGGGTGTGTGAGGCAACTATGTCACGGCAGCTGTATTGCTGAGGACCCAAGGAAGCGCAGTGTCGAGCAGGAAGTTGTTTGTATGAGCGGTTGTCGAGAAAACTGTGAGCTGCAACACCACAGGCCGAGCATTCGGCCCGTTCTGAACAGGCATGTTTTCAACGGGCACTGCACTAGCTGTACACAAAGCAGTATTATCGTTTTCAATCAGATTCCAGTTAGCTACATTTAATTATGATTCACCCTAAACACGTTTTGAACATGTGACCCACCAGGTTTGAGGTCGTAGTGGATGATGGGGGGTTTGATTTCGTTGAGGTAGCGCAGGGCGCTGACGATCTGCATGACGATGGAGCGAGCCTCCTTCTCTGACATCAGCTTGTTTTGCTTCAGGTAGAAGTCCAGGTCGTTGCCTTCGCAGAACTCCAGGACTGTGCAGAACCTGGAGATGGACACACACACACAAAAAGAAAAAGATCAAATTCAACATCTGAATGTGAACAAATCGAGGGCAACAGCACTTGTAATTTGTGCTTACTCTTATAACAAGAACGTGACAATACTGTCCTCATTGTATTGATCCTGAAGTAGAAAGATCAACTGCTCATTCGGTGTCTTTTAAGAGCTGGAAAGACTGAAAACTAAGGAGAAATTTCCCTTCCCCCTCCTCCACATGGAGGTCAGAGTCAGGACTTTCTGCTGCTGAATGAGCCTGACTTAAGTTCTCAGTCGTGAATGGCAGCTGCTCAGTTCCTCAAGGAAAGCTTTGCCAACATGGTACAATGTGAGCTGGGCATACGCTCAACCTTTGTACTCAAAATAGAGATGGTTTATCTGAACAAATACACAGTATCGTAACATTGGCTGCCAGTTTCTTTAACTCTCTTCTTGGTGGCTAAGGTTCACGTGCTTAGTTAACAATTAAACCTAGCTTCCATTGTCCGGGCATGTTGATGCTGAATCGTACATTTACTCTTTCCCAATCTGATAACACCCCCGATGATGTTTGCTCTTACGTGTAGCACCCACTTACGTAGAGCCATGAGGCAGAATACAAACACGTGCATTGTTTGAATATTTACTGGGTAGGGCCTTTTTCCGAAGGTTTGAATCTCACCGTGTTATTTTAAAGCCACTGTAAAAAATGCCTTTTAACCCAGTGCTGGGTGATAAATAACCTCAGGACATGTCAACCCAACAGGGCTGCAGCTTGCAGAGGTCAGAGGTGACTCACGTGTCAGTATCCAGGGAGAAATAGTCATACAGTTTGACTATTCTGGGATGGTCCAGCTGCTTGTGTATCCGGTACTCCCTGCATGCATGCCTGGAAGGAAATAAATGCCAACATAAAAAATGTGCGAGTTGCTGGAGAATCATTTTGTCTTTGTGTTTAAGTTGTGTGTATGTGTGTGTGTGTGTGTGTATGTGTGTATGAGACCTACTTGTGGTAGTTCTCCTTTTTCTCCTCTCTCCAGTTCTTGTTGAGCTGGTGGATTTTAACAGCTGCGTAGCGCTGCTCAAACAGGTCGAAAGCCTGTGTGTGCGACAAGAAAAACACACATTTTGTCTCTAGACATACTTCACAGAGAGAGGGAATAGAAAAAAAATAACTAGTTCAACCACACAGGCATTACCTTGTAGACTTCACTGAAGCCGCCCCTGCCCAGCAAGTGCAGCAGCAGGTACCTCTCATTCAGGGTAGGATGGTCTTTAAACCTGCGGGAGGAGGTACAACATTTAATGCTCACAGTGCTTCTACCAGACTCTTGTGTCACCTTTTAAACAAGCGCTTTGCAAAGACTATTTTATCGCACGTCCATTAATATCTTTTAACTAGAGTTGTTCTGATACCAATACCACCAGTATCACAAAAATGCGTCCGATACCGCCCAAAATTCTGTATCGGGTATCGGCGAGTACACCAGTCTATGCACCGATCTGATACCATGATTTATTAACCCAGAAAAAAGAAAATCAACTTGTTTAACAGGAAATCAATTCTTCTTCGCCGCCCCAAAACAGTAGCCTTCACTGTGCTGTCGCCCTGAATGTAGCATGGCTGCCTCTGGCAACTACTGTTTTAGAGCAGCGAAGAAGAACTGATTGCAGGTAGTTTGTCACGTGACGATAGCAAACAACAACGGTGCGGACGCTAGTGGAGTGTAATAACGTCAGCCATTTGGAAACATTCCACAGTGGAAAATCCAACAAGTAAAACGGCGATATGTACAGTAATTTAAGTAATAAGTAAATAAGTAAATTAGCACACAGGCTGTCCACTGAAGAGACAGCTAAGAGAATACAGTTATTTATTCCTGGCTTTCATTTCATTTCATGGTTAATTTGATCGGGACAGATACAATGTACATAGACAACTTAAAAACAGCGATCTGATGAAAGATACTGCATTCATTCTCTGTATATATTTGTTCACGTTTTACAACGGGTTTAACCTGAGCCAGGCCATACAACAGAGATAGTAATTATATCACATCCATATATGGTCAGTAGTAAACAGCTGTTAAATAACTATATATATTTTTTTAATCACGCTGGTGTCAGATCGGTACTTGGTATCGGCAGATACCGCAAGTTCAGTTATTGGAAAAGTTATCGGTAAGGAAAAAGTGGTATCGGAACATCTCTACTTTTAACTACAAAAGACATTCTCTATTACTTAAATGTTTTGTATTGACAGAATAAACTAAATGTCTCGACAGTGGAAACTGAATTCATGATTTCATTAAGCAGATTTTTAGTCCCAGTCTTAACCATTAAGGCTGCATGGCATGTTACGGTACTGTATGTAGAACGGACTTACGCTGAGCTGTCCTCGTTGTTTATCCTCTTCAGCTCTCTGATGTGGAGGTTCCTCACCCGCTCCAACCGCTCCAGCTCGGCCTGGATCTCAGCTTCCTCCTGCACAAATACACCATGTGAGATTATTTTCCTGTTTGAACATTCATGCACTTAAAAAAAAAATGTGCTTGTATACAATCAAGCAATTTATTTAATCTGAACCTGCTGGGAACCTGAAGATTAATTTGTGAAGCAGCTCACACTGTGTGTCAAGTTGTTCTAGTCGTAAATTAAAAATAAGAATAATTGAAATACATGCCACTTTATGATAATCACATGCAGTTTTGACCAGAAACCATGCAGCTTTTTGCATGAAGTCTGGTCAAAACTGCATGTGATTATCATAAAGTGGGCATGTCTGTAAAGGGGAGACTCGTGGGTACCAATAGAACTCATTTTCATTCACATATCTGGAGGTCAGAGGTCAAGGGACCCCTTTGAAAATCACAATGCCAGTTTTTCCTCACCAAAATTTTGCCCAACTTTGGAGCGTTATTGAGCCTCCTTCCCGATATGCTAACATGACAAGGTTGGTACCATTAGATTCCTTAGGTCTTCTAGTTAGTCTAGCTCTAAAACTAAGCCTGCTACAGCCTGTGAAAGAAAGTAAAGTCGGACGAGGATGCCGGCGCCTAGATAAACTAGATAAAAAATGCCTTATGGTCACAATATCTTGTTGTTGATTTAATATTTTTATTCTACTGACCTTCTTCAGATGTCCAAGGCGGAGCTTGAAGATCTCTTCCTGCTCGTGGTACTCAGCGAGGGTCAGCCTGCCAAAATATGGACAAGTCAAAATCTCCGGACAGAAACAATATCTCAGAAAAACACTTTATTTGGAACATTCATTTCGGACTACAGGAGTCTTGATAATTCAACTCCAAGTCATCTTGCAATTAATTCTTTAAGCCTCCAATTGAAAAGGAATTGTGAAGAAAAGTGAATCTAAATGAGGCTGATGATGTTTGGCTACTAAGAGTTCAACAATCACAACAATACAAACGGGACAATCATCCCTCATTCTTTATGGTCCAACGTCTTCCAGTTTTTCACTGACAATGTGTAGTTTTAGTAATTTCAGTGTACTCACAGCTGAGGCAAGGAGGGCTTGAGGAAGGGGTCGGAGTCGTTGCCGTTGACAACCTTAGTTTTGCGCTGCTTGGGTTCAGAGGTGGAGGCTATCGAGAGGGAGGGAGATGCAGGGTTTGGAGGCTTCCTCTTGGCCAGCAGCTTCCTCTGTCGCTCTATGTCCTCCCTCTGCTGGTTGATGCCCTCCTGTTGCCTGCACAGAGAAGTGGACAATGAATACGGGAAATGATGTAGCAGACAATAAACAGCCTTTCATATCAGAACATCCACTTTAAAGCCACTGTATTTCTGACCTTTCAACACGGTTTTGCAATGCCCAACGCAAAATCTAAAAGAAATACGTTGACACTCCTGTAATTGGATGGAAAACTGTGCATGCGTTTGCTCGTCTCTCACTTGATCAGGTTCTGGAATGCGTATCCGTCCGTCCACTGCTCCGTGTAGGACGCTCCGTGTCTGACAGTGGTGAAGTGACCGAGACGGAGACGGTCCTGCATGCTCTTCTCACGACACGACTGCTTCTCCTGGGTGCTCTGTTCACAAAAAACAGGCACATGTTAGACAAACAACGATGTGACAAGAAGCCCTCACCTATAACCTCTCTCCACCCAGACTAAATGTGTTGTAGGTACATTTATTTTGAAAAGGTGTTATTGATAACACAAATACATCCACAGAGCTTTTAGAAAGGTGTCGAATAAAAGTAACTTTTCCTAAAAAAAAAACATTATTATGAATGTGATTATATCGTTTTAAAAATGTTGACTGGTCCAAATGTTTTGTTTATCTCTATGGAAGATATCGGACGTTTGGTTCCCACTTCTAGAGGGAATGCAACATCTCGTGGCTGAATGTTATCAATTGCACCTTTAAAATTAAATACTAGGGATCAACCGATATTGTTTTCAGGCCGATATCGATTATTAGTAATCAAGGAGGCCGATAACTGATATTTGCAAAGAGCCATTGCTCTTCCCACGCTGACACCTTCTTTGCATGTATTGCAGTCCGTCTTCTCTGGTGTTGGTTGAGTGTAATACTCCAATACTGCACTTACTGTTTTCCCCAAGGGGAGGGAGGGGGCAAGAGAGACTGTAATATAACTCTATAATTCTCTTCTTTATGTATGAAGTACCCTGCTAGACTGAAGTCTCTCCTAACAGTGACAAACAGACTGACGGCTGACTCATATGGGCCCAACGCAGTGTTGAAGGCGCATGTCGCTTTATATACGTCTGGTGGTATGAAATGTCCTCACTGTGTCCTCACTGCGCTGCTGCATTTTTATATAAACTATGATAATCTGGTCACATCGCTCGCCCGGGTCCAGGTGCCGTCTCACTCTTCCCCTCTCGTACTACAACGGAAGTTACATCCAGTACTAACAGCAGAAGGTTACCAGCGGAATCACCGGGTGTTTCTGTTGCTGTCAGCGTAGAGGATATTTGTTACAACCTCAGTAATATCTGCCGCCTTGCGTTCGACACACAGCTCCGCTCGCTCAACGGAGCAGCTCCAGTCTGTTCGTCTTTGCCCGTCTGTGGCGCAGAAGCCTTCAGTGGTGTTGATAAGCTATTTTTTGTGTGCGTAACCAATCAGATTGTGCTGTGGACGGGACACTGAGTGAAACTACAGAGTGGTGAATACAGACAGAGACAGGCAGCTGAATCAGAGCCAAATTAGTGCATTTTTCAATAAATTTGTTTTATTGGCTATTGAATAAAACAAATAACGATTCGTAAAAATGCAGAATATCGCGGCCAACAATCAGTCGATCCCTATTAAATACATATTAAAGCCACATTCAGGAATATTTCAATATTACTACATTAAATGATGTGTATTGTGACAAGGTTGCTTGTACACTAAATCCCATCACCACTGTGCAGATCTATGCAACTCCAGTCCCAAAATAGTGGAGACCTAAAGAAAACAGGTGGCTGGTGAAGAGATTCAAAGATCTACCAACCCGCAGACAGAGTTTTCCTCTCGAAGCAGAGCTAAAACACCAGAGAATACTGGACTTATGATCTGAAAAGCTGTATTTCAGCTTTGTTTCAGTTGCATGTGTGTAAGTAGGCACTTTCATGTTGCTAACACATTAAATGTAAGAACATGATAAGATGATATAGTGTCTCTGTTAGTCTTATAAACAGTGAGCTGTGCCTCTGTCAGTTTGTTTTTCTTCCTGCCCAAAGGGGATAAAAATCATCTGCATGCATGCAAAGACAGGTACCTTCTCTATGAGCAGTTTCTTGCTCATGGTGATGCACTTATTGAGCCTCTCCTTGTATTTCTCCAGGAGTTTTTGCTGTTCATCTATCTGTCTCCGCAGGTCACAGTTAGCCTGTTGAGGAAAGACAGCAGGGACCACATTAAGGTTGGTTCTGTAGTTATATAACATGATGATAACCTGATATACACTAGACAGTTGTCCTCCATGAAAATTCAGGTTGTGTACGCTGTACTCACCCTGAGCAGGTCGTCTATTCGCCCCTCTTTTTTTTCCAGGTCCAGACTCTTGTTGCTCTCCAGAGCAGCAAGTTTTAGGCCTGTTAACTCCGTCTAAAAGGATTAGGACAGAGAGGTACCAGTCAGAGGTGTATCAGTAAATGTTAGGGGTGTCAAGATTCTCTACTTTTGATTTTAAGGTCACAATTCGATTTAAACATGCCATTGTTAGACTATGGAGTCTTGATTCATAAGGATCAACAGATCATTGGTTTTATGCCCTGACAGCTGTCATTTACACTTTCAAATGATACATTAAAAGGAGAACTTAACTCCCTTTTTAATTAGAAAGTGTTTCAAAAATTAGACTACAACAGTCTGCAATATGAAAACCTGCATCTTTTCAATATCAGTATCTGTGTGACCCACCTCAGTACATAATCATTACAAAAACAAAACAGAAATCCCCTGTAGGACATTACAAGTGTGCTGTAATCTACAAAAATATGGTTTTGTTGTCATTTACTGTCGCGCTTTTTTCTCTCTCTCCTCTGATCGCTGTGTGTCATCGAGGACGGAGGCAGAGCTTAGGACACTGTTGAGAGACGGCACTCTGCAGTCCAGCTAGCTTGTTGCTCTCGCTACCAATATCAGCTGCTAAGATTCAACAACGTTGAGTTGAAAAAAACGCGTGCATGTAGGCTGAAATTCAACCGTGGTGTTGTTCTGTCAGGAGACGCAGTGACTTAATGTTAAACCAAGTAAGAGTAGGAGAGCTATGATGAATAAGGAAACTAACTCAATAAAGTCTGCTAGTCGCTGGGCTAATTCATGCAGTGTAAAATGCCATAGGCATTTAGGAAGTGCCCTGAGTATCGTAGCAACAGGGAGGGCCCACATTTCCCATCATGCCTGGCTAGTCCTGAGTGCTGGACTGAGTAGTTTAAGTTCGCTGTTTTATTTTCCAAAATGCAAATGTTACTTTCGTTAGTGTTTGTAATGTAATGTGTCTGTTCAGAACATGGTGGCTTATGTTGGTAATTGAGATTTTCGTGCTGGTTTATAGTTTTAACCGCGCGTGGGGGTGGCTGTTAGATTCCTTGAGTAGAGCTGTATTATTCCTTTGAATGCACGCGAGTAGGCGGGGGCGGAGAGAGAATTAATTGACGGTTCTGCTTTTGATTTCGATCGATTTCCGATGTAGACACCCCTAGTTAATTTACAATGAAGTGTGTCATGCATGCGTCACATTACCTGGACACACTTGCTGGAGGAGGCTTTAGGATTGTGTTCCCCAAAACACAGACTCGTAGGAGAGGAGCTGTTCTGCCGGATCTGCAGACAAAGAGGTATTTTTAAAACCTTGTAGAGACTCACGTGTGCAAATAACTCATCAATAATCCTTGTGCAAAGCATTTCCACTGTTTGTGAAGCACTCACGATTGAGCCCGGGGCCGAGTGCGAGTTCTGTGGAGAGCGGCGAGCTGATGGGAGGCCTCTGACCGGACTGGATCCATTTCCACCCTGGAACTTTGCAGAGAAAATGGGCAAACTTAAAAAAAACCTGGTTCAAAATGAATACCGAGTGTGACACTTTGGAAGGACGGGAGTAGCTGTGATACTCACATCAAAGTAGTCGCTGATCTTGGGCCCACGTGTGGAGGTCTTCCCTGCATAGAAAGTTGAACAAAGATTTAATGCAAGCCATCAGTAATAGCATAGATTATACAGATTTGTTCGCAGGTGTCCGTCGTACCTTGACTACTCTCTGAATAGGTGTCGGCTTTCCTTTTCCTCCCTCTGGACGATTCAGAGTGCTTCTTCTCCGGGGTCTGTGAATCGATATGAAATAAGAGAGAGAGAGGAGAAAAGAAAAGGCATAAATCCCTTGTGTTTTACCTAACAAAGCTGGTTCGAGCGGTGGTGTTCGGCAGGAAAGAGCAGCAGGAAGAAAGAGTACATACTGAGTAGGCAGGGGAGCTCCCTCTTTTCAAATCAGAGTTCTAGGAGGAGAAGAGAAGGAGAGGTGGAGGTAGTGGGAGAGACAGAAAGACGAGTGGGCAGAGCGAGGATGTACTGAGAGCATGCAACTGTGTCTAACCAGCCTTCACTGTTGGTATCTGTGCAATAAAGTCAGTCATATTTAATTGAAATGTCTTTTGTTCTGTCTTCTCAAAATAAACCAACAGTCATGCATGCCCATTGCAAAAATAACTATGTCTGCCTGTGTGTTTTACCTCTGACTCCTTGTCGCTAGACGAGCCCAGACTGCCATAGCTGTGGTTGGAGGATTCATTTGCCAGACCCTGCGCACAGAGAGAGAATTCAAACAAATAAGTGAACACATACAATATGAAAATATTCTTTTCAGGTGTGTGTGTGTGGTGCTATCAAAGCTCAGCAACCCTCATATGTAAACAAAAGTGAAACAAAGACTTTGGGGGCCAGGCCTCTAGTCTGACACGTCTCATAGGAATCCAGATCTTCAGTGATTGTTAGGTGTGTCACTTGGCTCTTTTCCACCACATGCACATTTACAGGATTCTTCCCTTTTTTTTTATAGGAAAACAGGAACTTTTACCTGCTTTTCCACCATGGGAACCTCGGTGTGGTGTTTGTTTTCCTGCCTACAAAAAAAGTCCCTCTTGCTGAGGTAGTATTTTCTGATGGCCTAGGAGTTAGTCACTGACGAACGCAAGACTCAAGACTGCTACAACTTGTCTACCGCATTCTTTCTGCTGCAAGCAAGCACTGGTTGTTGTCACTAGCATTATTAGAACTTAACATCGGAAATTTCTATAAATTTCTATAACAATAACTATAACAATGCAGACAATTTCTTGAGTAAAAAGTATAGTGAGCAAAGATTGTGACTAAAAACAAAGCTGTTTAATCCTTTATCAGTGAGGAAACAGGGAATGCACAAAATTAGCTCATGAGGCTGTTGAGTTCCTGAGTGCGTTTGTGTGTGACGCATCTCAATAATAAGGCTTCATTTTTCTTTCTGTGTTGCGGTTACCTTAGCACCTCCGCTGGTACTCCCAGTGCTGCCTCCCGTGTTGCCACTGACGGCTCCTGTGAACCTGGCCTCAAGCAACTCCTGTCTCCTGGGGTCCAGGCTGTGCAGCTCCTCCATGGGGCCTGATCAACAGAGTAAGGTTACATTATATCACCATTACAAGCAAAACAGTGGCGACAAGTACAACGGAATAAACTGAGCCCTGAACATTTTTTCTGCGACTACTAGAAAGGAATAAAAAAAATGGGCACTGAGAGAAGTATCTGTGGGAGGATTAGAGGAAAATTAGAGTGATTAGAGGATAAAAATAGAAAATTGATTTGATTCAACTGGGCAGTAGCTCTTTAAAAGATGCACTTTCATGCAGTGATGGAAGATACTGCAGATGAGTGACATTGCATTTCTAACTTAAGCAGGAAGGTCATTCTACCGCTGGGAAGTCAGGAGGGAGAAGAGTCGAGGCTGCACAAAAAAAACTTCCAACCAGCCCTTCTATTATCCCATAAAGTTAAACTGTCACGATGCCCTCATTGCACGGTGCTTAACTAGTCTGTGATATTTAGGGATGCCCCTCAGAAAGCCTTGCAGAAAAGAGCACAACACCAGCTGAGATAAACTGGTAGTTTCACTCCATCTTTCTTTGTACAAGCTGCACAGGCAATGAGGAATAGATGGCAGTCAAATTCAAATGCTACATGTGTGCATCAATGACACAGGCAAAACAGACTTTTACATTCCCTCACTATAAAGCCAGATTTGCAGATGTCTGAGTGCCAGACCTTACTATAAATATGAACCACAATGTTCATAAAATGATCCTCACACAAGCAGTATGTCTTGTTCTGTGACAACCGGTTTCCAGGGAGAGACACACACACGCACGCACAAGGGTCCTCTGCTCCCTGCTGACTACTGACTACTGCTGCTGCAAGTGTTTGCTTCCTTATTGGACATTTCCTGGCTGTCATCTTTACATAGCTTTCTGGCACAGGGGCAAGCCCTAAAAGGCATAATGGACATTATGAAACCTCCCTGTAGCAGTGAAACAGTGAGAGAGAGCACAACAAGGCCTGTTGTGGTGAGGTTACCTAAGGACAACGGGAGAGTGAGTGATTAAGCTTAATTAATCCACATAGAGCTAGAGCTTCATATTACAGTGTTAATTTTGTATTGTACATCAACATGAAAATTAATTATTAACCGATAACATCAGTACAGTAATTATAACACAGACTTATTCAAACTAAAAGCTGTAGCTAACTATAGCTAACAATTGTGATACTTGTCACATCACATCCAGCAACTCGTGTAAATAAAGCTTCATATTATTTTGCATTGTACATCAACGTGTCTCTAGTTGAAAATGAATTATTAAACATCAGTACAGTAACTATAACGCAGACTTATTCACACTAAAAGCTGTCTAAATATTATTTTAACATGTCCTGTAACTGAATACGCTAAGCCGTAAGATTATAAACTATAGCTAACAATTGTGATCACTGTTTTTGTCACATCACATCCAGCAACTCGAGTAAATAAAGTCTCAACAAACAGTGTGGAGAAGTATCCAAACTGGACCAAAAAAAAGGTACAAACCAGGGCCTGTTGTTTAAGTTTATAGCAGCAGGACGATACACTGTAATGCATTAATGTGTCTGAATGCATAGCTACATATCCAACTAGATAGCTGTTGATAGGAGGGGGTGAATGTTATAACAACAACAACAACAACAACAACAACACTGTTATCAGCTACGAGTTGACAAGTATAAATCATGTAAGCTGATAAACAACAAACAAGCTAGCTCTTCCTTTGTGCAAACATGATAGCTTGTAACACTTGTGATACTTGTCACATCACATCCAGCAACTCGGGTAAATAAAGTGTGGAGAAGCAGATGCATCCAAACTGGACCAAAAGGGCCTGTTGTTTAAGTTTATAGCAGCAGGACGATGCATTGCAATGCATTAATGTGTATGCATGCATAGCTACGTTGTTTAATATCTAGATAGCTGTTGATGGGGGGAAGGGGAGGCTAATGTTATAAAACTGCCACTGTAAGATTATAACTATAGCTAATACTTGTGATACTTGTCACATCACATACAGCAACTCGAGTAAATAAAGTGTGGAGAAGCAGATGCATCCAAACTGGACAAACCAGGGCCTTTTGTTTAAGTTTATAGCAGCAGGACGATGCATGGTAATGCATTAATGTGTATGCATGCATAGCTACATATCCAACTAGATAGCTGTTGATAGGAGGGGTGAATGCTATTATGTGTGACTTATTCACACTAAAAGCAGTCTAAATATTATTTTAACGAGATCATGTCCTGTAACTAATATGCTTATAGCTGTAAGATTATAACTATAGCTAATACTTGATAACTGTTTTTGTCACATCACATCCAGCAACTCGAGTAAATAAAGTCCAAACTGGACAAAAAAAAGATACAAACCAGGCCTGTTGTTAAGTTTATAGCAGCAGGACGATGCATTGTAATGCATTAATGGGTATGCATGCATAGCTACATATCCAACTAGATAGCTGTTGATAGGAGGGGGTGAATGTTATAAAACTGTCACTGTAAGATTATAACTATAGCTAACACTTGTGATACTTGTCACATCACATCCAGCAACTCGAGTAAATAAAGTGTGGAGAAGCAGATGCATCCAAAGTGGACTAAAAAAACAGGGCCTGTTATTAAGTTTATAGCAGCAGGACGATGCATTGTAATACAATAATGTGTCTGCATGCATATAGCTACGTTGTTTAACATACAACTAGATAGCTGTTGATAGGGGGGGCAAATGTTATAAAACTGCCACTGTAAGATTATAACTATAGCTATTACTAACTCCAGCAACTCGAGTAAATAAAGTCTCACAAACAGTGTGGAGATGCATCCAAACTGGACAAAAAAAAGGTACAAACCAGGGCCTGTTGTTTAAGTTTATAGCAGCAGGACGATGCATTGTAATGCATTAATGTGTATGCATGCATATAGCTACATATCCAACTAGATACTGTAGCTGTTGATAGGGGGAGGGTTTAATGTTATAAAACTGCCAATGTAAGATTATAACTATAGCTAACACTTGTGATACTTGTCACATCATATCCAGCAACTCGAGTAAATAAAGTGTGGAGATGCATCCAAACTGGGACAAAATAAAGGTACAAACCAGGGCCTGTTGTTAAGTTTATAGCAGCAGGACGATGCATTGTAATGCATTAATACGTATGCATGCATATAGCTACATATTCAACTAGATAGCTGTTGATAGGAGGGGGTGAATGTTATTATGTGTGACCTATTCACACTAAAAAAAAAAGCTGTCTAAATATTATTTTAACAAGATCATATGCTTAGCTGTAAGATTATAACTATAGCTAACACTTGTGATACTTGTCACATCACAGCCAGCAACTCGAGTAAATAAAGTGTAGAGAAGCAGATGCATCCAAACTAGGACAAATAAAGGTACAAACCAGGGCCTGTTGTTTAAGTTTATAGCAGCAGGACGATGCATTGTAATGCATTAATGTGTGCATGCATATAGCTACATATCCAACTAGATAGCTGTTGATAGGAGGGTGAGTGCTATAAAACTACAACAACAACAACAACAACAACAACAACACTGTTATCAGCTACGAGTTGACAACATGTAAACCTGACAAACCAGCTAGCTGTTCCTTTGTGCAGACATGATAGCTCGCTGCTACTCAGACTGGCCATCAACTGAACTGACAGCTGACGTTTGGCTTCACGGCATCACACTGAACTTGACATCCATTTTTTTTTCTTCAGCTCGACACGGTCAAAATAATCCACTTCTTCCTCCCTAAAGGACGCTCTGTAAGAGGAGCAATACGACTCGTCCGATCGGAGCTGTAATGTCTAATATATAGGTTGATATAATATGTATATATACCTTCCTTGCTCTTCGCGGTCGCCGTTATATGTTGTTGAGAAACCGTCGGGGACGAGGAGAGCTGCGACCAAGATGGCGTCGCCTCCAAACTTCCACCACCACTTCCACTGTTACTTTGGACACTCATGAAGCCACTTTACCGCCGAGAGGAGCCAACTGCCGCCGTCGTCCGCGGAAATACACAACTTGCGTACATCGTCTTTCAAACACCTGCCGTGTTAAGCCCAGTTATAAACAGTAGTGAGGAGTCCTCCGGGGGGGGGTTCGTGTGTGTCTTTGTGTGTTTTATCGGCTACTCGTCTCTCATGTGGAGCTGCTCCTCGGTGCTCCGGGTCCTGCTGCTGCGGAGAAGCGGCTTCTTCTTCTTCTTCAGAGCCTCCTCTCTGCTGAGGCTGATCCAGTGTAGTAACCTTTGCATGATGACCGCACCGCGCCGCGCGCCGCCGCCTGTCAGCATCCAGTTCGCGAGCGAGCAGGAGCTTTGATTCTAGTAGTGATGTGTGGGTTGCGAACGAGCCGGTTCATTGAGCCGGTATCTTTTTAAGTGAACGATAAGAGCCGGCTCTTTTTTTTTCTTTTTTCTTTAATTAAAGGGACTGTTTGTACTTTCAGAAAAGCTTGTTAACAGCGACACCTGTGGCCGTTAAGTCAACGACAGTCAGCGTCGTGCTCGCGCTTGTGTTCGCGCTTCTACTCGCTCTAAATAGACATGAACGAGCATCGCTCAAAACAGTGAGGCGACACACGTCAGCTAAAACCACAATATCACTCTGTATTTCACCTGCTTGGCAGTAATGTTAGCTGACCAGATGAAGGTCTCTCCATGAATCACTGCTGATCCTAGTGTTGGCTTTTTCTGCCTCAGCCTCAGGGCTGAAACATGAAGAGAAACGTTATCGTCTCCGACCGTGGCCGGAGGGAGACACTGGCACCCGGTTGGAGACGATAATGTTTCTCGCTGCGGAGCCCCGTCACTTCACAAGACACGGGAAACCTCTGTTGGTCTGGAGGAGCTGCAGTATTTATTTCTGAACAAACGTCCACTGTACATTTACTAGATATTCTTTGAGCTAAACTAACCCTCCTGCAGTGTTTTGTGTCCGCGCATGAACGTGAGGTGGAGCGAGAATGAGCGCAGTGTGTGACTGAAGGCAAGCAGGCAGGCACCGGAGCAGAGTACAGTAGAGACTCCGGCCCTGGAGACCAAAACTACGGTCTCCCCCACGTACTACCACCGCAGCCAACACTGTTTTGCAAGATGGGCTTCACTAGGGCCTCAAATGTTTTCAGAAACAAATTTCGGTGAACTATTTTCGTGAAATAATAGAAGAAAGTTTCCAAACGAGCCTCCATACTGTTTCCAGTTTGAAAGTTGGGAGCAGCAGCCAACGACCCTGTGGACACATACCATGAATGTTGTGTTAATGAGGTCCGTGCGACCAATCAGGTGATGACAGACAAGGATCATACCATCAAGCAGGGATGGGCAGGAGTGTGCGGCGCGCTGACGGTACAGAGCAGGAGGACGAGGAGGAGAGAAAAAGAGAGAGGAGTGCGGTGCAGTGCGGTGCGCGAATAGCAGACAAGATGAGTGATAGTCGGAAATGAAGCAGCATGTAAAATTATGGTATTCTGGAAATTATAAGGTTTAGTATAATTATATTGAATAATTGAAGTGATATATGTGCACACATGCTAATCATAGGTCAAAACAGAGCTAAATTTGGCTGAATTATAAAAGGCAGAAGTGGTCAAATGAAGAGCCTTTTGGTAGCCGAAAGAGCCGGCTCTTGGTGAGCTGAGCCAAATGATCTGGCTCACTAAAAAGAGCCTGAATTCCCATCACTAGATTCTAGTAGGCGAGGCTATCGCGAGGCTGGCGCGCACCTAGTAGCAGCAGCCGCGCGATGATGAGGATGAGGAGGGGGGGGGGGGGGATGATGGCGATGGCATGACACCGAGAACAAGACACTGATCTGGGATCATTTTACCCTCCTCCAAACTAGCCAGAGGTCGACCGGAAAGCTCTTCTCAGCGTCGACCTGAGAACAGCCCTCTCTCTTGTTTTAGTGGAAAACAACAAACACCCCGAAAAAATGGCCGAAAGTTCCTGTCTGCTCGAGGAGAACGACAGAGAATAGTAACACACACACAGACACTATATATGCGCGCGCGCACGCACACACAATACACTGTCTTTATGTATATATGTAAAATATATAATGTATGTATAGATATATAATGTGTATGTATTCTACAATTTACAATTTAAATATATAGTATATATATATAATGTGTATATATAAACATACATATATAATGTATATATATAAATATACACACACATACACATATAAACATATATATATACACATATACACACATAAACATATATATGTGTGTTTATATGAGTGTATATATATATATATACACACATATAAACACATATACTGTATATATATACACACACATTTAAACACACACATATGTATATATATATTTAGAGAGAGAGAGAAATATATATATATA
>CAKAOH010000158.1:22265-39241 GCA_916701665.1 Sebastiscus tertius | reverse complement strand
TATATATATATATATATATATATATATATATATATATATATATATTTGGAATTAGTGCTTAAGTGATTAGATAATTAATAAGTGATGAATAAAAAGATAACTGATTCAAGCAAAAATGCTCTCAATTTCTGGTTCTAGCCAAGTAATTTATAAAATGTGTATTATAGGTTTATAAAATGTATATTAAAGGTTCCTCGGTTCCTGCTTATGTTTTACATCACATTAAATTAAATATTTTTAGATTTTAGACTGTTGAGATGAGATAATAATTGACATTGAAAATAATTCTTAGCTATAGACCTATTATAAGTTTGTATTGCCTCTTGTCACCTGCAAGTGTTTTAACCTAGCATAATGTGTACTGTGTATTTACATCATAGGCATTTTGTCTCAAATGCAATATATATATATATATATTTATATTTACATAAAGGATTACTGCAATGTAAAACAATTTAATTTTTTTGTCTATAGATTTTTGACTGTACGAATATATATATATATTTATATAAATATAAATATATATAAATATAAATATATATATATTCGTACAGTCAAAAATCTAGACAAAAAAATTAAATTGTTTTACATTGCAGTAATCCTTTATGTATATAGAAATATATATATATACATATATATAGAAATATATAGAAATATATATATTCGTACAGTCAAAAATCTATAGACAAAAAAATTAAATTGTTTTACATTGCAGTAATCCTAACACCTTGTCCATCATTTCTATTCGGTGAGAGAATAATAAATCAAATGTGGTTATGTAACATAAAACAGTTGTCTGTTGCGTAACCACACTGTGTGTTTCTCTCCGCCCCATTTTACACTCTGCTCTGCTCCGCTCCGCGCATGCGCAGTAGCGCCGCTACACTAACGCCATTGAGGGACTGAACCAGCGACCAGGAGGAGAAGAGAAGAGACGAGACGAGGGTCAGAGAGGAGCTTCTTCTATCGACACACAGACAGACAGCTGCTGCACGTTTCTCTACCAGGCTAACAACTTCAGATACCACCTTTTTAACACTTGACTCTTGCCTTATCTCCTGTGGATTATATAGGGTTGACAGCTTGTTAAATCACCTTTAAGGGACGTGTTTTTAACCGGATACTAGAAGTAACGGAGGCTAATAGAGCAGAGCTAGCAGCTAGCTAACGTTAGCTAGCGAGCTAACTGGGCTAGCTAGCTAGCTGCACACGAGCTGAAGGGTGGTGGAGGTGTGCTTGGTGGAGGAGGAGGAGGTGGAGGAGGAGGTGCAGGGCGGTTTAGCCTACAGTGTCTCTGTTTGATGGATCCGAGGATCGCTTGGTTTCAACCAGAACAACGTGGACCGGCTAACAACCTGTGGATGCAGATCTGGGAGACGACACAAGGGCTCGGTTACTTGCATGTGAATACCGGCTACAACACCTCCAGCACTAGCAGCGGATCTCAGAGCACATCGAGCCTGAAAGCAGCGCTCGTCAACGGGGCGTCTGGAGCCGCCGTCCTCGCCGTGCTCGCCGGCAGCAGAAACGGCGACTACTCCACCTCAAACACCGGCAGCAGCAGCAGGACTCAGGGGATGTCGACCACAACGGGGGACCGAGGAGAGATAACGGCACAGCGGGACTTTATACCACTGGAGAGCAGCAAGAGCAACAGCAACCACCACAACAACCGAGCCGGTGGAGGTGGTGGTGGAGGAGGAGGTGGTGGAGGTCAGCAGCAGCAGCAGGGCAGCGGGGTCGCGGTGCTCTGGAGGGGTTTGACGGACGGACACCCCAACAAAAGGAAAAGAGACAACAAGGCTAGCACTTTCGGATTCAATTCCAGCCTCTTGAACAGTGGCAGCAGCTCCAACACGGGGAACTATGATGGGTACACGGGCACGCCATGGAAAGCCAGGAACTACTCAGATGGGATTGTTGGGTAAGAGAGAGAGAGAGAGAGAGAGTTTGATTAAGTTGTGTATATTTTTGGCTGCTGGTAATGGCAGAGCAAACCTGTCAACTAGGAGTTTATGACCTGTTATTTCACCTTTTTTTAACACTTAAATGACATGCACTGAGGCTGTCAGTCTAACCCCACCCACTTTTCATCCCCACCCACAGTTGGATAACTTTTATATAGTGAATGATCTGTGAAAGTGAGTTGACATTTCAAGACAGTAACACAGCAAGTTTGATTAAGTTGTTGATTTAGATGTATATTTTTTTGTGGCTGCTGGTAATGGTGACACTCACACAAATAGAGTGAAACCTGTCAACTAGGAGTTAATTACCTGTTATTTCACCTATTTTTAACACTTGTACACTTAAATGACATGCAGGGAGACTACTGAGGCTGTCAGTCTCACCTCACCCACTTTTCAGCCCCACCCACAGTTGGATAACTTTTTGTGAGTCCATCCATTAATGCACATTTCAAGACAGATACACAGCAAGTTTGATTAAGTATGATATTTTACACAGTTTGATTAAGTTGTCGATTTAGATGTATATTTTTTTGGCTGCTGGTAATGGTGACACTCACACAGACAGAGCAAAACCTGTCAACTAGGAGTTTATGACCTGTTATTTCACATATTTTTAACACTTAAATGACATGCAGGGAGAGTGACAGAGGCTGTCAGTCTCACCCCACCCAGTTTTCATCCCCACCCATAGTTGGATAACTTTGTATAGTAAATGATCTGTGAAAGTGAGTCCATCCACTAATGCACATTTCAAGACAGTATGACATTTTACACAGCAAGGTTAAAAGGTGCAGATCATTTTAAGTCATTAAATTGTCATTTTAGATCCTCAAAAGGTATAGGAAACCTTTCTGAAACCTGAAACAAGTTGATTGACTACTTTTATTGTCAAACATCATAGTGGATTTCTTTTTTTTATCACTTATTTTTTCCCATCCCTATCCTACTAACCCCTCACTCCACCTTTCTCCACTCCACCAACCAACAGGATAGTGATATCCACACACAGACAGCACATCCTTATTTAGACAGAAGATCTCTTAAGTTAGATATCAAATTTGTCTACATTAAACTTGTGTTTCGTCGTGCATCATTGAGTCTTGCTGATGATAGTTCCAGCTTACTAAATGTCCAAAAATCACAGTCAGGATTGTAAGGAACTATGCATCAAACATTGAATTCATTGTTCCAGCACTTTTATATTCTAGGTAACTATTATACAAAATGCCCTAGCATAAACAAACCTCAGCAAACAGATAAAATACAGGAAGTTTATTCATTTAGCTTTCTTTATTTCTGGCTTTTTGAACAAATCTTTATATGGAGCAATGAACGAACATGTGCATAGTACACATGTGCAGCCTACTAGGTGCATATTTGAGTAAACCGGTCTGTCAACAGCAAATTGTTTAAATGGAGAGAGCCAGAAAAGAGCATTGAGGAGGTATCAGGCTGCTACCCCAAACCAGAGTGACACTTTTACTAGATGTGGACCATTTCACTGGTCCTCCTCCTCCAGCCTCCTTTGGCCCGCAGATATTAGCCTGGCACTATTTCAGAGGAGGTTAGAGTTGATGTGTTTGCCAAAGTTGACAAACTACTTTTGAATACAGTATTGTGAGCAAAGGTCAGCATGTTCAGTGTCAGAGTTTTAGGCCTGTTGTATGCTACGAGCGTCGGTGTTGTGTTGAGTACTGCTTCCCATCGATTTGTGTTTTTCCCCTACCTAAACCTGAACCAACCCTTATCCCTAACTACAGAGGAGGGCGCTATTATTTTAACAGGAGGGAAACACTATTCAACAAGGGAACAGACTTCAACGTAACACTGGCTTTGCAAAAATGCACCTGCAACCGTCTGCAATTGCGTACTTGGTGCGTGGACCCAGCATCCGCCTCTCAAAATATGAAATAGTATGACTGTGTGCAGCTCCCTGTTTGTGATTGGCTCGTTGGTCTGTGGTACCCTCCACGACTCAATCACTTCCTCTTCTGTCTCATCTCAAAACACGCTGATAATCAGATATTCAATGTATTTTTAAAGATGAGAAACAAAGAAGCAAGTAGAAAACAAAAAAATACAGCCACTGTAAACGGTTTTCAACAAAGAACCGCTACGTGCAAAGCTCACTGGAGCACACGGATTGAAGGCAATCAACTTTATTTAATCTTTTTTTTAATCCATGTGCTCCAATGTGCTTTAGACTTGGTCTCTGATGTCTCTCCTGTTACAAGATTGCCCTATTCTTTGAGCATCGGACAGGCCTACTATTTCTTGTGAAATGGTTGAAGTGCAAGATTTGTCCACAGCGCCTACTACAGTTTCAGGTGGCATTAGTATGCGTGCTAGTGTGTACACAATAATTGTTAAAGACAGTGCGCCCACAGGGAAGAACGTGGCCGATTTCTGCAGGGAGCATGCTGAAAAGCTTTAACAATGTTCGCTGACCAGCATAATGATGGGGCAGAGTGATTCCTCTAGCTAACTGATTCTTTTGAATCATTCAACATGAATGATTCAAAAGATTTGTATGTTAAGTGGCTGTGAAATGCTTATAGTTTAGGCTACTCTTTGGTTAGGAACAGCAGCAGCCTGAATTCAGTTGGTTATAGGCCTACTGCATTTCAATAGTGACCAATCATATAAAAAAAAAGAATCAAAATGTTTACATCGGCTTGTAAAATCATACATAATGTAACATGTAACTGACTGAATTTAAGCTGATCATCTTCTGAGAAAACTACACATTATTTGCAGTCACCTTTCAAACCTACAGGCGCTGCTACTCATAAGATGTTGGGTGAAGTATAGCTTAAATGCAAACTCTGTTCTGTGTACTGATCCCTGCATAACGACAACAGGTATTGTTCCTGAAATCTTGACCAAATCCAACCAGGCAGGGCGGCGATTAATTGTAAAAGCCTTTTGAAATCTTTCAGGTCATGCCTCATGTGTTACCGCTTCCATCAGTTCATGAACTACACTTCCACTTAACTCAGTGAACGATTCAGTGAATCGCAAATACCCGTTTCATTCAGTGAGATTTGATTCGTTAACAGAGCGTGTAGATTTAGCTGTCATACTAAGAGCTAGTCCTTTCACATTGGGCAACGGTATTAAGCCACAAGGTTTAATAAATGCTTAACTACGTCAGTGGCCTCCTTTACTCACCAGTGGTTCTTTTAGATATTATGACTTGGGAGAAATATTTCGGTGGGTTGGGCTCTGTTTTAAAGACCTTTTAGGTGCAGAGATTTGCCCCGTCCCCGCCCCTCTCTGTTAGACATGTGTAGACAAGCAGAACACCAGAGCGTCGAGCTCAGTGTTTGGCTGATCCTCATTTATAGTAATATGGAAGCTCTGTGTTTGCATAAGGACATTCCTTAGTGATTAGCTCGGCTAATACCAGAACCTGAACCTCAGAGCCTTGATCACACTAACCACCACTGAGGGCTCTCTGTCTAACCATACTCCGTTAATTCACAATGCTGTATGGCATTACAGGAAATGTGTTTCGAAATGCACATATATACGTATGTGGATGTAAAAGCTCCCGTCTGTTACGTTATGTTAATTCCACGGTTAAATCTCCTCTTATAATACAGGTTTTGCTGCTGTGTAGAAGAGTGATAAACACCTTGTTCCACGGTTGGTAATAGCGCGTATACAACATCTGCGATCTGCCAAATGGAGGAGGCTTTTATTCATTTATTGCAGTAAGCCTTGTCCTCATGGGCGGTAGTAATGTTTTGGAAATTTGCAAAGCCCATTGTGGCCACATTGCTTCCTTCCCATGCATGTTGCTTAAAGATGCACATTTTATTATACTATTACTCTGTATTTAAAGACTGTGAACAAACTTTTTTAGCCATTTAGGCATGTGTTTCTATTTTTTTGTGTCATTCCGTCGGATGCAGGGAATAAGATAAGATTTGACCTTTCAGTCACTGGTTTAGGGAGCGAGCAAAGGTAAAAATGGGAATCATTGTTCCATTCGAAATGTGCAAGTAGCAAATAGGGTGAAAGTGGGAGTAAGTTCAAATGCATTTTTCCACGGGACAGTTTTTGTACACTATATTTGGCCATGGGGCTTGGCTAGAGAGGCAGAGGCATGTGCTTATTTGTGTTTTACGCTCCTCCAGTCTCTGTGGGAGCGAGAAGGTCCAAGCTAACGGCCCGCCTCACGATGGAAAAGGACCAGTGTTTACATGCTCCACACGGCCTCACTTCCACAAAACAAAGCCAACCCTCTGAGAAAGAAACCCGAGCCCCTTGAGTGTCTGTCCAATCAGATGGGGAGCTCTAAGGGAGTGTTTCCACCTCATTTTCTGGTGGTGTGGAACAGTTATTTAGAGTCTTTATATGGGCACAGGAAGTCAGTGTAGCCTGGGAGAGCTGTGGCCCATTTCTGTCCCGCTGAACTGTGTTCTGATCTGGTGTTGTGGGTTTTTATTGTGTAGGCAAGATGCAATGTTTCAAAGTTCCAGTCATTTTATAACAGAGAGGCATTGTGAGAGAATGGATTCAGAGCGATAGGTGGATTTACTAGATGAGTCTGTTGTTTTTCTGTGTAATCGGCCACTACCAATCTAAATTACCCTTCTGAAATTTACATGTTTATTTAAGCTATTTGCGTAAAATCAACAGTAATTCAGAGATTGATTTGCGAACCGTTCCTTCACAGCTCAGTTGATCTGGTATTTCTTAGTAGAAGAAACAAACCCAGTTAAACACCGAAATAACAAGCCATAGTAACAGAAACTCAAGGGTTGATTCGATGCATTGGTGTCATGGCCATTGTAAGTTGTCTAAGGCTCGGCTTATGCTGGTTCTGAGTTGCTACACTGGTAGGTGGAGTGAGAAGCTTACTGTCATATAGAAGGGGGAGACATGATATTGTTTAATGGGGATAACGGCACACATTTTCATAGTCCCTCTGTCGCACTCAGTTGTACATATACTTGCCAACCTTGAGACCTCAAAAATAGGGAGGATTTTAAAACCAAAGCGGGGGGGTTCTGGCGGTCCTCCCCCAGAAAAATTTGAGTGTCAGAGACTTTGCTTTCCGCATTCTGGTTAAAATAATAAGTACACAGCAACAGCAGTTTTATGTTAAATAGGCCTACTTTTAATTTAACTTTTAATTCTCTGGAAAGAAAACAGAATAATTTGCCCCACTGGCGTTAGTTTGTGTGAATCTCTGGCATGACTAATATTTGTATTCATTCATTCAGTATTTCTTTCTCTTAGTACTCTCCATTTCTCTCTCCGTCTCTGAAACACATTATTTCTAATGGCTTGCGCTGCGCCTTGACGGCTTTTTGCTATGTCGAGCAAAGGCCAACTTTGGGCTCTGCAGGCTGTCGAGCTGATCTCTTCCACTGGGAAACATTAGGTGTAGCTGTATTGTTGCCCGGGTGGAAACAGTAGGGCTTAGTCACGCGGCACAGTGCCAGAAACAGGTTGAGATAATGGAAAGGAAAAAAAAAAGTGTGAAAATTTTAATCGGGAGAATTGTGACTCTGGGAGGAAACCGGGAGCGGACGAGGAAAAACGTGAGTCTCCCGGGAAAATCGGGAGGGGTTGGCAAATATGGTTGTACACATGAAAAACGAGTAAACTAAACCTGCTCGTAGCATTCACCTCAAGCTAAACTTTTGAATTTTGCAGCGATAGCAAACTGTCTTCTCAGAGTTGATTTTACAGAGGTAAGGAGGAAGCTAGTGTTAGCATTTAGCTAATGCAGTTTCATTCACTGCTTCTTTGGTAAAATAAAAAATATCAGGGCAAAAAACCCTGTTGAATGGTTTGCAGTCATGTTAGTTTACATGTTAGCTAGCTTTACAATCCTGTTCCAGTCCCAGTATGCATATTTAGTGAAATTCATGTCGTGAGAAAACATTAGAAACATGAGAATCTAACTGGGAGCAGGACTGAGGACATTGGCTACTGTAAGTCAGGCAGCCCAGCCAGCCTCTCTCTGCTATGATCTGTTTAATGTCTGCTAAATGAACGTCCCACCAGCTAGCAGGACCCATCTTTAATAAATAATAATAGTTGCCCTCATTATTACGCAGTGTCACGTCTATTGCCCTTTTGTTTCTTTTGTGAATGTCTTATCTTCACGTTTTGCAGTTTCGTAGATTGGTTATCATGAGTTTTATGGTATGAAAAATGTATACTGTCAGCACACCTGGGTTATGTACATATTTGGCCAGCCTAGATTGCCAGGTCAATCAGTTCTTCAGTTGAATAAAGGTGTTAGTTTAGTTGATAGTTTACCCACAAAAGGTTTTGGTTTTTTAATTTATGTATGTCCTCACCACAAAATCTTTATTAAGGGACAATTTTTTTTAAATATTTGGGAACATCCAGGTATTTCTTTTAGAGCTTTACTGTTGTGCATAAGTGCACCCCGCCTATAGTTCTTGTGCATGTGCTACTTGTCCTGCAGGGCTTGTTTCGCTAGCCTGTCTGTGAATGCAAAGCTTCTGCTCTTTTCTCCTGAGGTCTTCATTGTAACCTCACATCCTCCTAACATGTGTTGAATGTCTTATTCATGCGAAGCAATTTGTTCCCAAAATGGTAGTAATGACAGAGCAACCTATACTTGATTTAATTTTAGTGGAGCCTGGTCGTTGGCAGCTAGTTCCAAGAGGTGAAGCAGAACATCACTTGCAGGCTAATGAAATGTGTGGTTAATCGCTCACTGATGAGTAGCCCTGGCTCATGCTTTTATTACCATTTATTGCCGCTGTCTTTTGGTGATTTATAATCCCCGGCACACAGATAGTACCTCTGTGACTGAAGCTCCATTATTAGAACTGTGGTTCCGGCCTCTGCTGGTCGCTTTGACATCTATGTCACGCTCTCCCCCTCTCAGCTCGCTGGCTGACTCTCAGCCAAAGCGTGTAAGCCGGTGGAGAGAGAAGCCTGCACGCTGGTCATTTGGACTGTAGGTGAAACAGGCCCCGTCTGAACAGCACGTGTGGGCAGCTCTCCATAACTCAGCCTTCCCATGTGTAGTGAGGAATGTGTTTTTCTTTTTTTTTTTGCCTCCTCTTCCTGTCCAATGGAAAGCCCTCCTCATGCTCCAGACTGATGCAGTCAGCGAGCGACACACAGTGTTCTGGTTTTTTTTCATAGCATGTGCTCAGACTGTGACCTTCTCAGCATGTGTACAGAACGGCTGAGCTTTGACAATTTCCTTTTGTCGTGGCCTAAGTTAATAATTTTTTTTCTTTTTTTGTGATACTGCGCTAGTGTTCGTCTTGACATCACATTTTCAGTGTTGGTGTTTTAGTACTAAAATATTAAAGCTTACAGGGAAATAAACTTTGAATGCTAAATTAACAAAGAATAATTTCATTTCATTTTAATTAGGGCTGTCAATCGATTAAAGTATTTAATCACGATTAATCGCAAATTAATCACACATTTTTTTATTTGTTCAAAATGTACCGTAAAGGAAGTATGTATTTGAAGTATTTAATCATGTTATCAACATGGAAGTGGACAAATATGCTTGTTTTGTGCAAATGTACGTATATATTTTTTATTGGAAATCAATTAACAACACAAAATAATGACAAATATTGTTCAGAAACCCTCACCGGTACTGCATTTAGCATATTACATATGCTCAAATCATAACATGGCAAACTCAAGCCCAACAGGCAACATCAGCTGTCAGTGTATCAGTGTGCTGACTTGACTATGACATGCCCCAAACTGCATGTGATTATCATAAAGTGGGCATGTCTGTAAAGGGGAGACTCGTGGGTACCCATAGAACCCATTTTCAGTGGTGTTAATGCGTTAACATTGACAGCGCTAATTTTATATGTATATGTATATGCATTTAAAAATGAATAGTAAGAAGTAAGATCATTTACTTTATGTGGTACATTTGTTTTAGGTTATTCTTCCCATTTGTATTGATATTTATATTGAAGAGATGTAAAAAAAAACTGGCCAATGACCTTTAGGACAGTTTGTGTTGAATCACAACTTTTCTTTGCCTTTATACACTAATAGTAAACATGTGTTGCGTGACACATGGTGACACATGACACGGTATTAGGAAAGCTACTTTTAAACTGTACAAGCTACTCCATTGGCAGTAGTTGAGCTACAGCCATAAAACTTTGGTGAAAGTTGCAAGCTACACTACAAAAGTACATTGAAGCTATTTCACACCAAGAAATATAATATACAATTGGAATAGATTTGGAACAATGGTTACACATTGTACATTTGATTTTTTTTTTTTTTTTTTTTTTTTTTTAAATTTTTTTTTTTTTTTTTAACATCATTCAAACTGTACTATGAATTTTGAATAAAAGCGACTGCCCTAGTTCCTACCCAGATACCAGATCAGTTAGAAAGCTCAGATAATCAACAAATGGTTGACGCTATACTGGTGTGGTACTCCAAGCCCACTAAACAAAGTGTTTATTCTGGTATTACCATATTTATAGTCCCGACTGTTCCTGTTTTGACCACAGCACTCCGCTGCATCACTCAGGCATGACCAAGCCTGCCGCTAGCAGTCAGCGGTGTTTGGGTGTCTTGTAACTTGAGCCGTTTTGTCCCAGTGGCCAACACTTAGCACCCCGGATCAGTTCATTGATGAAACATTAATGAATCTGCCATCTGCGAGACATTGACACCTTTGCCTCGGTTTGTGGTTGTCCTCGTTTTGAAAAGCGGTGTGGGATGCGACTTGTTTGCCTCCTGGCAACCCTGTCAACGTAGATAGAAGCAGTGTCACATGACATACGCTACCCTCTTTTGTTGCATAGGATGCCGAGGTCCAAAATTTCAAGCCCTTGCAAAAAAAGGGTCATGATGTTGGGACTCTTTCTGGGACAATATGGCCACAACAATGGTCACAACTGTTTCACCAATGACCAACCTGATCTAATGCGTAACACTGAGGCATTGTGCACGTTCTTCCATCAGCAATCTCATGCTTCAGGCAGGTGTTTCTTGACACATGAACGTTATGTTCCAGCATGCCTGTTTTTAAGTATTAAATTCTAAATATATGCTATACAGACGCTTTGAAAGACACCTTTGTACCGTAGTGCCAAAATATCTGAATAGTCAGTAAGTAGGGCTCAGTGTGATGCGACAATAACCTCCTTTTTCCTTCATCCTACCCAACTTAACAGATGGCTCTCGTTCACATGAAGGCATTTCAGCACCACACCCAATCCTCTCTCTCTCTCTCCCTTTCTCTCTCTGTCCATTTCACCTTATGTGTATATCTGGTCTTCTACCTTTTTCTTTTTCACTCTATTTTCCCAGCTTTCCTTCATTCCTTCCTCTCTCTTTACCTTTGCTGTCCCACATTTTCTCTTTCTCTTGCCTTCCCATTCCTCCTCCTTTCAGCCGCGTAAAGGCCGAATTCTGATTCTCTTGACAAGGTGTTGCGGTGCCTTCATGGAGAAGCTTTGTAGGAATTATGGCTGCAACTAACGATTATTTTCATTGTCGATTAATCTGTTGATTATTTTCTCTATCAATGGATTAGTTGTTTGGTCTATAAAACGTCATCAGCGTTTCCCAAAGCCCAAGTTGAAGTCCTCAAACGTCTTGTTTTGTCCACAACTCAAAGATATTCAGTTTACTGTCACAGAGGAGTAAAGAAACCAGAAAAGATTCACATTTAAGAAGCTGGAATCAGAGAATTTTTACTTTATTGTTCTTAAAAAATTACTATATTATTACAAAATAGTTGCAGATTTTATAGTTGACAACTAATCGATTAATCGTTGCAGCTCTGGTAGTAATGTCGAGGGTCCTGTAGCTCATTGTGAAGCAATATTTCATAATACAAAAACATGATGATATCCAACACGGAGGATTGCAAGAGCAGCAGGGATACACTGATAACACTTTTTCTGTCCCAACACTGATTCCAATACATAAACCCGGCTTATGTGCTGAGTCTGATCTCATACTAAGGTCAGGTGTGCTTTATTTATTCATTTATTCAGTCAGAAAATGTTATTTGCAATTTCCAACAAAATCAGGAGAGAATAAAAGAAAAGAAAGTTGTAACCTAAATGCCTAAGGCCAGTCATTTCTATGACCATTGAACAATATTGTAAATAGCTATTGTGTTATCATGCCCATACTTTGAGTATAAATGCACACCACTGCCTGACAATGCACAACACCTACAACTAATACTGGTGGCAGTACTATGACTAGGGCTGGGTATCGGTACCAGTACCAAGTAGTATCGAAACTTCTCCAGTCAAACGATACCTGCAATCGATCCTTTTTGTGCGCAGAGCTAGAAAAAGATGACTGTTTTGATCTATGCCTATCACCACGAGTGTTCTTTGAATTATTGCAACGTGTGATTGGCTCACTACCGCAACAGCTACAAGCCATACAGCCGGGATTGCCTGCTCTGAACACAAAGCCGCTAACAGTGCTTACAACACTATCAGGGGCAACAATTGCTGACAGAGCTAACACTTAACGTGGAGGGGAACCGAAGGTGCCATTGCGGTTCCACGTGTGGTTTATTGTTTTGTCATTTTTCAAGCAGAACTGCCAAACGTTTGATGGTTCCAGTTTCTCAGATGTGAAGATTTGCTGCTTTTTGTTGTCTTAACATGATTGTAAACTGAATATCTGAGCTCTAGGAAATTGTGATGGGCATTCTTCATGTCATGATCTGATGTTTTAGAGACCAAGCAATTTATCAATTATGAAAATAATCGTTTGTTGAAGCCCTAAATTGGTGTAGGTGTGAACACTGCAAAACCTAGACAAGGAATCACAATTCCGTAAGTCCTCTGATTATCAACACTCAGTGTGTCTCTGACTTGCTATTAGTTTGACGTTTAGCACTGGTTTTATCCTCCATTGCAGCTCTTCATCCCCTTTCCCTGCTATCCTTCATTCAGAGTTTAGTCATACATGCGGAGCAAGACGAGCTTTAACTGCCTCAGTAAACATGACTGGCAACATTTCAGTGACACTAGAATAATCATGCCCGAGGGAAAAGAAGAAGTGCTAAAGAAGAGAGAGAACATTTTTTATCCTCTGGAAGCTTCAGCTCGGGAAATCTGTTCCTTGAGAGATTACATAACATTACTATGATATAGGCAAGTGGGATTATCTGATAAGCAGTGCCAAGGGTCCATGTGCTCCCGAGGCAGGCGCAGGGCTGAGATGAAACTTGATCCAAGAAGGTGGGGCATGAGATGTGATTTCTATGGTTGCTCTCAACACGTGATGACAAGGGAGCAGTAGCGGCCTGTTTGCTGTGAAATGAAACCTATTGGTGCTGCTGTTGTGGAGTGGAACTGCCCACATCTCAGGATGTCAGTTTTAACAGCAATATTTTTTAGTTTATTATGTTTCACTCTTAATAGAAGCAAACCATAAAGATCATGATGGATAGATGCCCTTTTTTTAGCTTGATATTTCTAAAAATACATTAAAGCTAAATGGGGTCATACGTTCCCCAAACTTATAAAATCCTTCAGTTCAATTACAACACATTAAATTATCTTGAATTGGTGTTAGGTTTCGGGATGAGGTGTCTTAGTGATACGTAATTGAGCTACAGAGAGCTGTGTTCTCTGAAATCAAAACTGATTTGTAATGCAGACTGTAGCTGCTGAGTTTCTTTTACCCTTAAATGAAACCTAATGTTTCTGTGATAGAGGCTGGAGTCTCTGCAACAGGAAAAGAGATTAGGTCATTAAAATTTAGAGTGGTTGTCAGCTACCATGTAAGAGGAGGGGCAACAAATGGAAACTGAAACTGTTTTCCTCCTCTTACCTGACAAAAACAAACACATTTAACAACAATGAAATTGAAACAACCTGTTATCTGAAAGACAAAAGGGTGTCATGGTCACCCCATTAACAAGGTAGGAGTCCCATGTAATGCTGGGATAAAGGCTCAAAGCATTTTGTGACATAATAAATGGCAAATAGAATACCCAATATCCAGTGGCCCATATATTTTAGTCTGAACAACGTTCAAGTCAATGAAAGGAAATCATTCAATTCACTTTGCTTGCTTATTTGTGCTCAGCTCTCTGAATATAAAACCATCATTTGTCTGTGTCAGAGAAAGAACAGTTCTGATACAATATGCAACACGGGGAACTTGTGTTGTCATTAGGGCTGTGTATTGGCAAGAATCTGGCGATACGATACGTATCATGATACAGGGTTAACCTTTCAATATATTGCAATATATTGTGATACTGTTTAAGCAAGGCGACATATTGTGATTTTTTAAAAATCTAATTTTAGGAAACTGTCATAGTAAGAACACACCTGAAATACACCGTTTTAGAATAGGCTAAAATAAGACATTTATACTGTATATTGTATCACAACACACAATATCGCGATACTCGTGTATCGATATTTTCTTACACCCCTAGTTGTCGTAGTGTTAACATAGTGGCTGGCTGTTTATAGTGAGTACTACTACTACAAGTTGTTCAACCCTCCATTCATGTGCATTTTCAGCAATACCCTACATAATTTACATTCACTACATTCAGTCTTGTGAGCAGCCAGTTAGTCCACATTCAGGCCGACAATAGCAACACATTAAACACACAGCCTCTTCATTCATTTCAATAAGACCACTGTCCTGGCACACCCCTAATGTAGGTTAATCTGTCCAAAAAAAGTTGGTTCTCGCTTGACTTTGCCAGTCTTCAAATTAGGGAAGTCCTGAGCAGATCCGAAGGGTCGGTATCGGAGCCGATCCAGGCATATTATAATGGATGGGACATCCCTAATTTTAACGTCATCTATCTGTGGACTGCATTAGTCAATCAATCACTTTTAACATGCACCTCGTAACTTGCTAACTTTACTGTTTATCTCACCAGTGTCGAGACTAGAGCTGTAATGATTAGTCAATTATTTGATTAGTCGATCGATAGAAAGTTAATTGTCAACTATTATCATAATTGATCAATGGTTTATGTAATTTTTTTTTCAAAAGCAAGTTTTGTACTGTTGGTAACAAAACTAATTGTGATTGGCATTTATTTTAGTATTTTTTTTTCCATTTTCTAGTCTCGCTGATTTCTGATTATTCAAGAAAATAGTTA
Source organism: Sebastiscus tertius (assembly GCA_916701665.1). Lineage (NCBI taxonomy): Eukaryota > Metazoa > Chordata > Actinopteri > Perciformes > Sebastidae > Sebastiscus > Sebastiscus tertius. Next base: position 24,160 of record CAKAOH010000158.1, on the reverse strand, counting down.
ATTGATGATGAAAATAATAATTAGTTCCAGCCCAAGTTGAGACGGTTAATATCTTTGATAACTTTCTAAAGTATGAAGTGCTGTAGTGTACATGTCTGACAAGCCTTCATACCAGTTGTCTTGGTTTATATTTCATATTCAAGTGTAGCAGTATGCACACTTTTATGTGGCATCTTGTGTTATTAATGCAGTGTGTTTTTGTCGGTCTGATCACGGCCTTAACTGTACTTTTGGCCGCTCAGCAGTTTGGCTGCAGCAGTTTGGGGGTTCGTTTTTGTTCTCAAGGTCACCGTGATAGCATCTGGCTAGGGACAAGAAAGTTTTATTCTGCACATATTTTCCCTACATGGTTAGCAGACCAGCAACCTTTCAGTGCTGCGTCTGTATCCTGTGCTTTCGCTAGCTAGACTGAGAAATAATAAAGGTGAAACCCAGTCAACTTTGACTGCTGTCAGGTGAAGTGTTCTTGTTGCATAAAACCCAGACACTAGACGCACATACAGTGCTCTTAGGGGCAGTTAGTCAGTGTTGGTTAGCTGCTAGTGTTTTTCTTGTGGTAAACGCGGGCTTTACTTTGCTGCCTTTATTTTATTTTTAAAAGCAGAAACATCACTTTTCCTCTCTCTTTCTCTATCGTCTGCCAAGGAGAGTGTGCCTATTATTGGCCAGATCTGGCTCCGTACGGTTGTTTGTGCACATGTACATGTGTACATGCTTCTGAGTGTGGGTGCCTCATGTTCGTATTTGTCCGCCCACAGAGGTGTGTGTGTGTGTGTGTGTGTGTGTGTGTGTGTGTGTGTGTGTGTGTGTGTGTGTGTGTGTGTGTGTGTGTGTGTGTCTGTGTGTCTCTCTATGTGTGTATACTATTGTCATGAGCACGCTTTCAAAATGCTCTCAACGTGCTGCTTTGCTCTCTTGAGTCTTGTGTCTCCTGTTCTTCTCACTTTAATGCTGGCTCAGGAAACCTTCAGCATTCTCCCACAGGATCGTCTGGGCAAGCTGCTATCGAGCGGCCTCAAGGTATCACTGTACTCCCCTCAGTTCTCCAGTCAGGTCACAGGACTGTTACGGAGAGAGAGGTCAGATAGGTCCAGATATACGCCACTTATACACTCTACAGTTTGTTAGACTGCATGTTATCAAATATGATCCTTTTAATTCAGCCTTTAAAGTAGCTATTAAGCCGGTTTATGTCCTCTGAGCGTTATCAGAACTAAAGCAGGATGAGGGGAGGGGTCATAGTGGTGCCGCTGCATGCGAATAGATACAGGTTTGCCAAGAGTGGGGCTGCAGCTAACCATTATTTTCTCGATTAATCGATCAGTTGTTTGGTCTATAAAATGTCAAAAGCCCAAGATGACGTCCTCAAATGTCTTGTTTTGTCCACAACTCAAAGAGATTCAGTTTACTGTCACAGAGGAGGAAAAAAAACTGAAAATATTCACATTTAGCATTTTTTTTTCTTAAAAAATACTCAAACCGATTCATCGATTATCAAAATAGTTTGCGATTGATTTAACAGTTGACAGCTAATCGATTAATCGTTGCAGCTCTAGCCGAGAGTAAAACATTTGCCAGGTTGCAAATGTTTTTTGCATGATTACTTTGTCGTTGTTAAAGCCAAATTATTATTTTAAACTCTTTAAATGCATATTTGTAGATACTATATAGACATTCAGCTCAACATAAACTGGTTTATTTATCTCAGTGGAAATGCCCCTCAGAGAAAACATGACTGGGATGATGTTGATGAAGCTGTGTGTCTGTAGCAGGATACAGCAAAGCAGAATATAGATATAGATAAACATACACAACTGACTTGTTGAGCATGTTAAATGAGTTTGTGTAGAGAATAACAGCAGTAAAATTCCCTGCAACAGACTGAAAGCTGAATA
>CAKAOH010000158.1:0-22220 GCA_916701665.1 Sebastiscus tertius | reverse complement strand
ATGGCACATAAGCTGAACAAATGGCAAAAAAAGAAAACTATACTAAAATTTTGCACAAAATATGTGTGCAAAAAAAGGTTAGCATTGAATTAGCAGCTACTCTGGATCAAATGAATCGACTCCTGATCCTGGATATGCAGCGTATTACAAAGACGGGAAATAAGAAAAGTTTAAACTAAGTATTGAGAGAAGCAGCACATAGAGAGGAATGTGCATTTTTTATGTTTCCATGGTGCTGTTGCCAGAAACATTTTGTATTCGTGGAAGGACACGTGAATGTACGTGTCAACTCCAGACACCGAAAAAATGAATACCAGTTTGTGCAGACAGACAGGCAGCGCAGGATTTCACCCTTCAGCACTCTTCTAGTTGGACTGCGTCGTACGGCTTGATGGCTGTCGATACAAAGAGCTCTTAAGGAGCTGTGAAGGAGGTTTTAAAATGTAGCACACCAAGAGAGCTCCTCTCTGTCTGGCCGGCTAGTCGATTGTCTTCTGTGACCTGCAGTAAATGATCTGGACGCAGGTTAACAGTCCCGGTCCTGGAGTGAAAACCATCCACAAACTCTCTGGAAGAATCTGAATCGTTGGCACCAGCAAACATTTTCCATGCTGTGTTCTGCCAGGAAAGAGATGGAAATAGTGACTTGACGTATAATAAGAGATCTGTCGTTACGACTTTGCTTTGTCAGTTTTAACGGCAGTCGTTAGTTGTGACATTTAGAATAGAATAGAAAACATTATTGTCATCGTATTAAATACAACGAGATTCACAGTTTCCACTTCTGGTCAGTGCTTTAAAACAAATACTTGACTAAGACTAAACGAGGCAGGTAAAACATATAACAGGTAAAACACACACAGTTATAAAGCAAATAAAACAGGTAAAGCAGATGTAATGTAAACAGAGGTAATTGCACTTGAAAAAATAGGTAGAGTAGATGTGATAAATAAAATGTAAACAAAGGTAGATGCACTTGAGGTATATAAGGATATATATTTCACAGTCAGTGTATTAATATTGCACAGATGTGTTGTTTGTTCAGTGTCCGGACGGCCCAGGGATGGAAACTGTTTGTCATTCTCACTAATGGAAGTAAAAGGGACTACTTTGCTTACTCATAGAAAAGAGTCGGGTCATGATGACGTGCTTTATTTAGAGCAGCATGATGCTTTCAAGGTATATCTGGGAAAATCCAGCTTCTCGGCTCCTCTCTGTTTGTGTTTGTCAGCATCCAAAAGAAATCTGTCCTATTTCTTGCCATTTCTCCGCACTACAGATCCACCGACTGACTACAGCAGCTCACACGTCCGTTACCTCCCGTCAGTTTATTGTAGCTGCTCCTGTGCAGCTCTATGAACGCAGTAAATGTAAATAAATCCATATTAAAGTGCCATTTAATGCAGATTCGTAACGCCACCCCCCTGCCCTTACCTTGAGTGTGTTGAGTTTAAAACCAACACAACCACAGTAGTTTAAATGAGCCTCTGTTACATAACGATTATTTTGATTGAGCTAAAACTACATCAGGAATGTTGGGGCGAGGCGATCTATCATTTAGAGTCATTATTTCTCAGCTCACCTGGCAGGATAATTGAATGAATGTACAGACACCTGTAAGATCGACAGCTGCCTTATTGAACTTCAAATGCCCCCATTGTTATCTCTGGCAGCATCGCTGCAGGCAGGAAGGTATACGTTCTATTTCACTGTACCGACACACAATACAGAGTGACATATTGTACTTATCTCCGCATGCTCGCTGTCAGGATGTTCTCACAGCCAAATAACACCAGAGTCACATGACACAAGTAGGAAGACATTCTCACGTCAGGACCGTTGTGGGAATAGAAGTTTTCTGAATGTGTTTTCCAGGTTTTTGAATCTGTAATCTCTTCATGTTGATGGGATTGTTTTCCCGCATCACTCTCCTGATATCTCCCTGTGTGTTGTGACATCTCTCTGTGACAGTTTGTTGTGGTCACGCTGTACTTTGTGTGTTTTTATCCCCCCACCCCTCCCAAACAGCTCTGCTTAGATATCTAACCAGAGCAAACACTAAACCTTTATAGTCGTGTGTGTGGTTTCCCTTACCTGGAATTTCTGTGTATTCGTAATGGATTAGTCATGAAACTAATTCCTGGTCAGTGAATAGAAATAGAAATAGATTGGGCGTAGTGGTTGAATGTATGATTGTTCTCCTCTCAGGACCAGGCGGTATCCCCCCCAGAGGCCTGCTGGGAGATGGACCCAATGATCCCAGAGGAGGAACTCTGCTGTCCGTCACTGGAGAGGTCATAGAGCCCAGGTAAGACACGCACACGCTTCACAAGATCCCACACTGTAAAAAGTGAGATTTATTTTAATTATAAAGCAGGTTTAAGTGTTATATGAATAGTGTGAAACGCTCAATCCATGCAGAAACACAGTCTGTATTCAGAAACTCTGCCTTTAAATGAGCCGTCAGGATTTCTCCTAACTTTGACGTCACCACTGAACATTTCACTTTTTTTTTTTTTTAACTTAGTTTTTATTGCAGTTTCAGCAACTTATACAATCATAATAACAATCTATACCACTGTGTTTTCATTTTTATAGCTGTCTCATAGTTTTTATACAAAATCTTACAGCTTAAAACAAGGAGGGAGAGAAAACACAAACACAAAACAAGACTTAACATTAAAATGTAATTTCAATTGGATTCAAAGAGAAAGGGAAGACACAGACCTAGACAATCCAAACAATTAAAATATAATAAAGTAAAATGAATAAATAAATACATTTAAATATTGATAAATGTGGTAAGGGGTCGGAGGTCAGGGAGGGGGAGTGTGTTGTATGGGTGTGTGCTGTATGGATGCGTGCACGTGCCCAGAGAGGTGACCTGGGTCAGGAAGACAAAGACACAAGCATGATCCAGGATATACAAGAACACCCAGATCATCGATCACTGCACTAGAACAATCATGGCCGGGCTCCACCTTTTAACAGATGTGTCTTTTTGGAGTCTTAGGGAATAGGTGATTTGTTCCGTCTGGTAGATTTCCCACACCAACATTTCACGGTTTTAAACATAAACTTTTTAAGCGTGTTTCGGGGCCAACGGCGTCACGTGACGGACACGGAAGTTGTAGAAGTACCGCCGTTTGGCCACTGGGAAAAATTGGCATCAATGACTGGCGCTCCTCCTCCTGGGGGGGGGGGACCGGGGGGCTCGGCTGCGACCGCACACTTTACAGACCCGTTGACACGGGTTCTGTTGTCACCATAACAACTAACTACAATCGCCATTTCCTTTTGTCCTATAGTCAGATTACCACAACAAACTGTTCAATGACCCTCTACTCCTATCTTACTCCTAGTGTTTCAGACGGAGGGTAAATACAGACATACTCAGGCAGACTGTGAGAAAAATAAAGGAGTTTTTGAACATTACATGAAAACATGTTCTAGTAGAAACACAAAGTATAATTGTGAAACTGAAGATTTGCATATTATGGGACCTTTTTAATAGGAGTTCCAGAGGAGTGTTTATTGAAGCCATTAAAGTCATTACATTTAATTCTTGTGGTTATCGTAGTAACACCTCTAACAATACTTCAGCGTCGCGGCCCCGCCCTCTGGAACTCTCTCCCTCCTGAAATCAGAAATGCTTCACTTTCAATAAACACCTCAATCATCACCTGTTCATCAAACCTCCGTCCTCTAACTCTTCCTACACTTCACTCGTTTTAATCACCTGGATACAGTTTTACCTCTGTTTTATTTATTAGTATGATTTAGTGTGCCCTCTTTGTAAAGCGTCTTTGGGTGTCTTGAACGGCGCTATATAAGTCCAGTTTCTTATAATAATTATTATTATTATAATACAACAAAGGAGAACATAGTGTATGTGATGACAGCGCAGCCAAACAAACTCTTGTTGTTTTGATAAAGAAGTCTGTCGCTAATAATTGCGACTGCAATCTGATTTCATGCGGCACACGGCGCGAGTAGTTTCCCAAAAGTTAGTTCCCTTACCGCTCCATGTGGCCGCTCCTTGTTGTTCCATCGTTCCCTTGCAAAAATAAAATTTAATATCCACTAAAAAATAATGCATTGTTTTGTTTCGTAGATGCATTTTAGTTTCCTGTGAACACTTTTAATGTGACGCAGCAGCAGAAAAATGCTCCATTTGCATCAGTAGTGACTTAATGTCGCTCTGATACGGCGATAGGAGTGATAAAAATAGAAACGGTGATGCTGGATGGATCACACGCTGCTTCCTGTGAGTATCTCTGAATGGCGTGCTCCGCCTCTGACCTTAAACTACCGTGCAGAGAGGTGACTAATATAAATACATCAAACAGGTGTTATGCTGACAAGTTGCCAACCGCAGATGGTATCAGGAGCAGGGTTAGATTGTTTTCAATCAGTTTATCTTTCTAAAGATTTAATTGTTTTTATTTTGTGTGTGTGTCGGTGCGTAGCCGTGGTTACATGGCAGCTCCGCCGCCCCACCAGGCCCCACCTGTACACATGACCCAAATGGCGACCGGACCCCCTCCGGACATGCGAGGCCCTCCGATGGACATGAGAGCCCCACCCATGGGCGAACCACGCAACATGATGGGCGACCCCAGAGGGCCCCCGATGATGGAGCCACGCGGCCCCCCGATGGAGACCAGAGGTAGCTGCTCCGTGACGCTTCATAGTTTGAGAACTCATAATAGTTTATAGTGATGATTGTAGTCAACGTGTTCAGCTTCAGGCACAGCCGGCAGACCAACCAAACAAAAGGCTTTTGTCCCTGCAGGAGGTGTCGTAACACTTCTATTTCCTTGTATTTAATACCTCCTTTGTTTCTCTCTTTAAGGTCAACCACGTCACAACATTTCTCAGAGACTCCCCACAGCTACTTTTTGATGGTTTTATGTTTCATGTAACGATAAAACTCTCTTTCGTCCTTAATGTCCGTAACGTACACTCCAGTGGTTTCACCAGATATCCAGCAAGGTGTGTGAACGGTGCGTGTGGTTTTCTGTTTCCTCGCTGCAGGTCGTGACCCGAGGGCGATGGAAACTCGCGGTCCAGTGGCGGGTCAGAGGGTTCCCATGGCGACAGGAATGCCCGGCCCCGTTCCTCATAGCATGGGTCCCAACGCTCCTCCACCTGCAAGACCGGTAAACTGCTGCATCTAATGTCGTCTTTCTGTATGAACTGGCTCCATGCAGAGGCTGCCCCCTCTTAGTCGACTTATCGGCCGTTTTGGTCTCAGTCGTCTAACATTTCTTTAGTCGGTTAGTCGTTTTTTTATGCCGAGTGACTTATTTCCAAGTAACCTCTGAGCACATCTCTGGTAAACACCAGATTTAAAGTGTTGCTTTTGTGTGATTCTACAGATCTGTCGATTAAATCAACTAATCTATTAGTCGACAGCCCCAAAATGAAGACTGCTATGCACACAAAACTGTTAAACAACAACAAGATATATTTGATTTGGTGCGACATACAGTACATAGGATATTATTACTAACATTACTTCAAGACTTCTTTTCACTGTGTTTTTGTAGAATCTATAAATGTGATATTCACAATGAATTTGAAATCTCCTCCTTTGACTCATCAATAATTAGACAATAAATACTGATTAAGTAAATATTCACTTAAAGCTAGGGTTTGAAATCCGAAGAAAACCAGCAAGAGTACGTTAGATTTAACGGTTATCGAGGTAACTTCAGGGTTAACCCTTCAGGGTTTTCAGTCCTACGACGCTGGTTCACTTCTTACCGGGGTAGATCGCCATGGTAACTGATGCTGAACAGCTAACCTGCTCCGGAGCAGGTTACGTTCCAGATAAGAGATCAACTCGTATAGAAGCACCGCCTACTGACCAATCAGAGCTCGGTGCACGGATCGTATGATAATATTACACACATGAAGAAGTTTAAGTCATAATCCAGAACTAAAAACAAAAACAGTTTAAACTGACATGCAGGAAGGAAAGCTGGATTTATGCTGTGGGTGTTTACCGCTTTGATTTATGTTTTTACATTTATTTATTTGACTTGCTCTTGAGTCTGTTTCACACCGATGGAGACGGGGACGCAGCTGAGAGAAAGCGGAAATAGTCACACGCCGCAACTTTAATAATGGGCATAATTAGGTGTAAGTCATCCATCCATTACATGTCGTAAAGATGTTTATATCTAGACGACTATATCTGACCTTTGAGTGTTCCGTTAAATTAATAAATCTGTTAATTTACGCATTCACACATCTGAGTTCTTTCTTTCACCAGCTGTTCTTCCTGCATCTGGCAGCTTCAACTGTGTTACTTTTAGTCTGGATTAAGTGTTGAACTTCTTCGTATTTGTCTGATATAGTTTACTCTTCCTTTGTAAAATGTGCCGCTCTGCCTGCCTGTCTGTCTGCAGTCTGTGGACTCGTCCATGTTAGTGATCGGTCAGATGCTGCAGACGCCGCCCCGTTCATGTGAACGTGCTCACAGCCAGACTGAGAAACCCGGGGTTGATTTACAGAGTTGATGACCAGCGTCGTAGGACTGTTTAGCGTGATCTCGTTTTTCATTAGTGAAGCCAGATAACAAGAAGATACCCTCGGTATATTGAACTCGCTTCGTTAGTACAGGCCTCAGGCTTCCCTCCAGAGCCACTCCCCCACAATTATAATGTCCTGTGTCAACCACAGATACCGGATTGTGTTCTTTCTTTAGTCAGAGCATTATTCAGTGATTGTAAAGAGAATTTCAACTAATAAAACAAATGTTTTTGAAGATTACCAACCCTAGATTTAACATGACATTAAAACAAACATTGTAAAAGTCGTAAATATGACTTGAAGGGAAGAAGGATGGAGAGTAAATCAATGCTATCTGATAACCATTATGTCTGTCCTGCAGGGTCCGGGTATCTCTGGTGGTCCTCCATCAGGAGGAGGAGGCTTCAGTCCGGGGCAGAGCCAGGTCTCCACACAGGACCAGGAGAAGGTGAGGCGTCACTTCTGTCTATCAGCAGCTAGTTGCCGTTGCCCCTGAGCAAAATGCTTGATGCAAAATTTGCATCCTCATTCACTGATTGCAAGCCATTCTGAGTATTTATCACCTGCTTTAAATGATGTTTAAAGGAGCTGTTCTGATTTTCCTGTTACCAAAAAGCACTCGTCGTCATTTTGAGCTCATTTTACCTCTTGTATAATGTTTTGTTTTGTTTTTTTTGTCCCTCTCCAGGCCGCCCTGATTATGCAGGTCCTGCAGCTCACCCCGGAACAGATCGCTATGTTGCCCCCGGAGCAGCGGCAGAGCATCCTCATCCTCAAAGAGCAGATTCAGAAGACTGCAGGAGGGGCACCTTGATGGTCTGAGGAACAACTTCAAAAAGGTTTCAGATGAAGTTCCTTCACTACAGTTTCCATCCCTGCCGCAGGAGGTTTTTGAAGCGTTCTCGTATCGTCACGGAGCAACTCTGTAAAAACGTTATTCTGTTTTCTCTTTCAGGACTCACAAACTGCTCCGACCCCACCGACCCCGTCACCTCCAGCTCCAACAGGTCTGAAGACGTCTCACCTTTAGCTATTATTGTATAGTTTGGTTGTTTTTTTTAAATCATATTGTCTGTTTTGTATGAAAGAGTCAGTTTGTGGATTCAAAAAGACATTTGAGTGGATGATGAATGCTGAACAGATAGAAAGACCAGGTTTCATCCTTTCTTTCCCTCCAGAGCCGACTGTTTTCATGTTACCGGCTCTGGAAACCGTTTGTCTGGATTTTGTTTTTTGTCAATAAAACAACAACAAAAAATAAACTGTTATATTCGTTTATTCAAGATGAGTTTGGGTACAAGATAAAGGGATTAAAAACAGTAAACAGTGCAATAAGAATAAAGATAACGAGTCCTTCCAAATCGTTAGAGCGTGAGTAACACACAGGCTACGTGACAGGAAGTCTTCCTCCTGGTTCACTCTCCGTTTCGTCACTCTAATGAGGAAGTACCAGAGAATTTCACGGGCTATAATAAACCATTGTCCGTTTCCAAGAAACCTGTTTCCTTAACCAGTAAAGCTTTAAAAAAACAAACCTGATATTTACAGTATTTATTTACTGAGCTAATTCTATCACGGGTTAAAAAATATATATGATTTAAGAGAAGCAACAGTTTTAATAATTGATTAATTATTCAAGAAAAACACCCCAAAATTCTCCGGCTCCAGCTTCTTAAGTATGATTATTTGCTGCTTTTCTTTGTCGTATGTGATAGTAGACAATCTTTTTGGGGTTTTGGACTGTCGGTTTGATAAAATGACAAATCAGAAAACATTAAGTTGGGATTTGGGGAACTATTATGTAATATATAATATACAAATTATTTTTTTTTCTCTGACATTCACAAGAAAATATCAGATTATCGGATAATTAGCTGCTGTTGTAGCTAATTGTAAATTATGATATGAATTAATTTAATCTTTGTGCAAAATAACATAATGTGCTAACAAGTGAACCAGAGACGAAACCTTTTAACAGTAAAATATGAACATATTTACAGTATTTACAGTGTATTTGATTGAAGGCTGATTTAGAGTTAAAACAATTAACAGAAAATTAATCCAAAATTCACTAATCCAGCTTCTCAAATATGATAATTTGCTGCTTTTCTTTGTCGTATGAGAAAATAAACTGAATCTTTTGGGGTATTTTTTTGGACTGTTGGTTGGATTAAAATAATAAATCAGAAGATGTTAACTTTGTGATCTGGGGAACTATCTAGGGGCAAATTTTTATATTTTTTCTGACATTCACACAAGAAAAATATCCCTCAGATTATTATTATTACAGATTAATTATCATTGGATAATGGATGTAATCTTCCTAGCAGAGCTGCTATTGTAGTAAATTGTAAATTATGATATTAATCTGGAAGAACATTCAATTGTGTCTTGATTTAATTTGTGCAAAATGTAGTTTTCCACATGACGTAAAATACAGTAAAACAGTAAAATACTTCAGAGTCCATCAGGAACCACGACGGCTTCACCACAATCGCGTCTTCTAATTAGTGATCAATTAGGGAACATCTGACAGTAATTGATGGTACAAAACCATGAGTCATAGTTGGTTATGAAGCCATGACTCATGTTTCCTGAGTAGTGCTGATAGAACCACACGCCCTGCCTCCTTTATCAGTCTATTAGCAGTCATAAATATACGCCGTGAAAGAAAACCTTCCACCAAACTGTTGACCTTCCAAAAAAAGCCCAAATGCTGCTTTCCCTGTTTTTTTTCCACTTAGAAATTCTCCTTGTTGAAGTAAAACTTGGTCTTCCGGGGATCCACGTCGGAGAATTTGGCGCATTTCTTGTCCAAGGTTGTCGCGAGAACCGCGGGGCCGCAGAGGAAGGTTCCCACCACGGACCTGGAAACACCACGAAGAAGAAGAGTTCACGTTTTAATGTGGAAAAGTGCTTAAAGAGGTGGAAAGTAACAGAGTACAATGCACATAAACAATAATAATAAACTCTGTTCTTATAGCAGCTTTCACACAGGAAGTGTGTGCTTTACAATAAAAGGAAAACGGTCATAGAATTAACATAAAAACAGGAAATAGCATGAATAAAACACTAAATATTATAAATCAGTACCCATTTACCCATCTGCTGCAAACACATATACAAAATAAACAGCAGCATCAATGTACTGTACTAATACCTGTAATAACTAGTAACTTCCAATGGCGTAATGTAACTAAATACATTTACAATACAGGTCCTTTATTTGATTTATTTCTATTTTATGCTATTTTATACAATTTAGAGGTTCATATTGTACTTTTTACTATTTATTTGAAAGCTTTAGTTATCTTTACAGATTTAGATTAATAATACTAAATATATAAATCAACTAATATGATGTATTATTTTAGATTAAACTACCCAGCAGTATATAAAGATATTAAAATGATTAGCCTCACATTCACATCATTACAGTAATGTACAAATTAATGCATCAATAATTATAATCCAGTAAATATAATATACATGATTCTGAGTTCTTTTACTTTTGAGACTTTTAAGTATAATTTGATGTTAATACTTTTGCACTTAATAAAGACTTTAATGCATGACTTTTACTTGTAACAGAGTATTTCTACACTGTAGTATTGTGACTTTTACTTAAGTAAAAGAGTACTTCTTCCTCCATTCGTAACTTCAGGTGTCAAATAAATGTAGGGGAATAAAAACTACAGTAATTAAAATGTACTGGAGGAGAAGTATAAAGTAGCAGAATATGGAAATACACAAGTACTTAAAGTACTGCTTGATTGTTTTTATTGTTTTTAATTAATGTTTATTCTTGTAAAGCACTTTGTGAATTGTGCCGACACGCTGATGCATCAGTATTATCAATCTATCAAGATAGTACTCCTGCAGAATCAGTATTTTTACTTTTGAGACTTCAAGTATAATTTGATGTTAATACTTTTGCACTTAAAGATTTTTAATGCATGACTTTTACTTGTAACAGAGTATTTCTACACTGTAGTATTGTGACTTTTACTTAAGTAAAAGAGTACTTGAGAGGAAAAAAGAAAGAGTACTTCTTCCACAACTGGTAACTTCAGGTGTCAAATAAATGTAGTGGAATAAAAACTACAGTATTTAAAATGTAGTGGAGAAGAAGTACTTAAAGTACTGCTTGTTTTTATTGTTTTTTGATGGTTTTATTGTTTTTAATTAATGTTTATTCTTGTAAAACACTTTGTGAATTGTGTTCCATGAAAGGTGCTACACTAAATAAACATTATCATACTACAGTACTTGAGTAAAAGTACTTTCTACCACTGTGTATATAAAATAAAGTATTTAAAACAGTAAAATGCTGATGACACACTGATGCATCAGTATTAACAATCTATTAAGATAGTACTTGATAATATGTCTTTTTTCTGGAGAATCAGTATTTTAACTTTTGAGACTTGAAGTACATTTTGCTGATGGTACTTTGGTGCTTTTGGACTTTTTATTTGTGAAGTTCAACATTGTTGCACTGCTACTTTTAGTGAAGTAAATAAAGGATCTGAATACTTAAAGATGATCTCCTGTGTTTCAATAAGGTCTCAGAGAGTGGACTTTCTCTTACGTGGGGTTCTCTTTGCGGACTTGTTCGAACTCTTTGTCCCACTCGGGTCGGCCGTAGTGGGTCTTCTGTTTGAGCCCGGTGACCACGTCCGTGTCCTCGCCGTGGTGAACCCCGACGTAATTCGGCTGTTGACGAAATGTGGGGAGAAACGAGAGAGAGAGGCGGATGAGATAAAGCTGAATGAGTGTTTATCTGGACTTTGGCCTGTGACTCATTCACACACACTCACATGGCTGGGATCCCAGCGGGTCAGGTAGAGTTTGTAGGTGAGGAAATCCCCCATCCCCCGCTCCTCCATCTCTTTCTCCAGCACCTGCAGCAGGTCGGCGAACCACTCGAAGGCTTGCGTTTCCCGGCAGAGCCAGTAGAAGTAGATCTGAAACCAGGAAGCACATTGTTGAACAATGATCCTATTGCAAAAGAGCTGCTGATGACTTGTCACGTAAACGTGGGAGGATTGTTCTTTTTACATAAGAGACATAATAACAGGATCGACAGGTTCGAATGTCAAAGAGCAGGCTGATGAGACAATCATACATGTGGGCGTCTGGCTGGGTTTGCTGTTATATACCTTTCTGGTGCGCAGCTTAGGGTTGGAGATTTTGAACTTGTACCAGATGGACTTGAGGATGGAGGCGAAGGGGGTGACCCCGATGCCGGCGCCGACCAGCATGCTGACCTCGTAGTCGAAGACGTCTTCGCTGGCTGTGCCGAAAGGTCCGTCCACTCCCATTCTGAGCAACAACGATGAATAAAAACCTGGTGTTATCAGGTGCAAACAATCTACAGGTGACAAAATCACTAAATCATCCTGACAAACACCGACACAAAGGCGGCTCATGTTAGCGGTCATGCAGCCCTCTATATTACTCAACCTGCTGTCATTTTTTGATGTATTTTGCATTTTCATTCTTGACCTTAAAAAAAACTGAGAATAAAAAGTTATGTATTTATTTAAAGGTACTATATGTAACAATGTACGTGTTTTAATCGCTTTATATTGCCAATGTGTAAGCGGATTGTGACGTAACTTAAAAAGCGGAGACCTTCCTCGACTCTCTCGGTTGCCTGTAACAGCCTGTGGACTGATTTCTATGTAAAGGACTCGGGACTGTTTTGCCGGAAAAAATCCAAAGAATTTGCCGTTTATGCGCGCTGCCGAGTGCCTCGCCTCTCTTCGGCTCCCCTAAAGCGCCAACAGCGTGCAGCTAAAATACCGTCTTGAGTGCTTCAGCTTGCTGTAACTTACAGTAGCTGTGCAGCATGGATCTGCTCGGTTGCTTCGTAAGGTTAGCTCATAAAGTACTTTGCTAGCTGTAAGCTATAGTTAATATCATGGAGCCAATGGTCCAAATAAAATATAGGAACATCACAGAACATTATGTAAGGAAGGATAGAAAAATACAGATTTTCAATACCATTTCCGATAACGCAGGGAAAGATTTACATCCAATTTCAGATTTTATGAGAAAGATAAATAGCAGTATGTGTGAACTCGCTGTCGGAGAGCAGAAAGAGCAGCTGGAACCCGTCTATCAATACTGCAGAAAATGAGTATTGAAACCGTTTCAAATATTCAGTATCGATACGTATACTTCTTGCACTAATTTATAGCATGAGCTAGTTTGAGACGCCCGTCCCTAGATCTGATTCAGGTGATCTGTGGACTCAGCACTGGATCAAAATCAATCTCAACCTCAAGAAGGCATCGTGATTTAAGTAAAAACAGTAAATTAGGTATTATCGTCATATCGCCCAGCCCTACCAGGAAGGACTGTAAACTTCTTTCTTTACTACTTCCTGTCACGCTTTGAGTACACTATCTGTTCAACACTGATAAGCTACAGGTCAGACACGTTGGCACAGTGTGTGTGGGAAATTAGTAAACAATAAGAAATGATAAGAAAGATCCGGTAATTAACGGGAGCTATCTGTTTTCTTTCACACATCAACTACCTCCCACAGGAGGTTCAAAACAACCATTAAATGTGCTCACTTGGGTCCCTGAGCTCCCTCCGGCAGCTTCTGCATGATGTCAATGAGTTTGTCGGTCCAGTCCCCGGCCGAGCGGATGTGCACGCTGAAGAAGTCCTCCTCGGGGGCGGAGGTCATGGTGAACGGGTGCCACTCCAGCTGGGAGATGGCGGGGCAGTTGAGGAAGACGTACTGACCCACCTCCATGTGGAAACCGTCCTTCACCAGCTGCAGCTCCAGCACCTTGGACGGGTGCATCACGATCTGAAAGTTAAAAAAGAAAGAAAGAAAGAAAGAAAGGTGAAGTCACAGCGTCACATCGTCTACCAAAACATCTCAGGAGATGAGTCCAACGTACCTTCCTGTATGTGACTCTCTGCATGTAACGGATGAAACGCAGCATGCGCTCACAGACGTACAGAATCATTGGACCGATCACCCACCACCAGGTCTGAAACAAAACAAGGGAAATACAATGATTTAACAACTCACAGGTGATGCTCTTATTTGTACTAGTAGTTGTGGTCCAGACTAAAAAGACAAACCGCTGCAGGCCCTCCTCCGAACTGAGGGATGGGACACTCAGGAATCCGTCCCCAGTCATCACTGCGGTCTTTACACAGGGTCAAGTTGTGCGGTGGAGTTGTTGTCAGTTGTCTCCTCACGATGAACCTGCAAGACGAGACAGACGAGTGAAAAACCTGCAACAACAACATTTTTTAAATAGAAAAAGACAGAGCTGAGCGAGAAGACGGCCTTACCCGGCTCCGTGGAACACGAGACCGGCGAAGAAGATGACGAAGAGGTGGTGGGTGTACCAGAAGACCTCGAAGTAGCTGCGTCTGATGACCTCCATGGAGGAGGTGATGATGAGGATGAGGGCCAGCGTGATGATGACCCCCGTGAGGCCGGCGATGGTGGTGAAGACGAAGTAGGTGGGAGTCTGCTGCGCCTCCTGGGACACAAGAAGAAGAACAAGACAACTTTAAACACACCAAATCGCATGCTTTATACTTTTAGTACGTACTGCAGCTGCCCTCACAAAGTACGTACTGGTGCATGCAGTGTGACATAGTACTTCATCATAACATTGCACCTTGAACTTTGACCTTCATATATCCTCTGTGCAGAGGATTGTGGGTCAGAAAAGATGTTGTAGACGAGCATACGATCCTTCAACTTATGTGAAAACGTGTGTGTCTTATTTCATTTTAATTAAAGTTGTGATAACTTACGACGCTCATCGTGCGGATGGGGTTCAGGTAGGTGGTGTTTTCTTCGTCCGGCAGGTTGGACAGAGCGAGGCTGAGTTTATCATACTCTCCTCGTCTGCTGTTGTTGTACCACTCCACGTTCATCAGATGGGCGATCAGATGAACCGCTGTCACGACAAAGGGAGAGAGGAGATTTTATTACTCGTACTTGACGACAGAAATCTGCTTTCTGTCGGTCAGGAGTCAGCGACCTGCGGCTCCGGAGCCACATGCAGCTCTTCAGCTCCTCTCCAGTGGCTCCCTGAGGATTTATAAACATGGAAATGAATAACTGTTTTTATTGATCATTGTTGTAGGTCTATGGTACGACGGTACGACGGAGTATTTTGAGAATAAAGTCATAATATTATAAAGTAGTAATTTTAAGTGTTATTTTCTTTTTTTCTCGTAATATTCTGACTTTATTCTGTAAATCTCAGATGGTTTTTCCCCTCAATGTGGCCCTAATACTCCGTCGTACATTGTCTCTTTGGCCCTCACTGCATTAGACTTATATACTATATACTTAGACTATAAACTGAGTTACCTTCATCTCGATGCTCACATGTTTTGCGGCTCCAGACAGATTATTTTTCTTTTGATAGTAACGGTTGCTGACCCCCGGTGTGGGGTAAAATGCTGCGGACTTGAACTTAAATACTTTTTAAGTCAGTCACATGAATGGTTTAAAAAAGCAGCAGCCTTGTACTTTTAGTATGATTTAAAAAAGTCAAGATTCCTTCTTATTTATGGGGAAAATGTGGAGAGAACTCTTTTAAACACACCTTCAGTCAATATTTACTCTTGGCTTCGTTTGCCTCCAACTCCCCTTTTACCAAAATGACTCTTTAACATTTTAACATTTTGTCTGTCTGACGTTGAGATGAGGAGGAAGTACGGTGGGTCACAATTTGTGCCGTATTTGAATACAGTGAATCTATTTTCAGTGTAAATCAAGTATTATCTTTGTAATCATCTCAGTCAATCACAATAAAAATGACCCTGGTGGCTGACCGGAACAAACATGATGGATTGCAGTTTGATTTTGTTTGATTGTATTTTTTTTCGTCAGTTTTTTATTTGTTTTTCTTCTTTTATTTTCTCTTCTTTTGATTTTATATTTTATTTGTCTCGAACATGTTTTTAATGTGGATTTTTCAGAGTAGAGTAGCTGCTACCCCGGTGGCAGCTACTGGGGAATCCGAATAAAGAATAAGAATAAGAATAAGTTTCACTTCAACACCAGGAGGTCGGGCCGGGCGACGTGGACAAAAATCATCTGTCATGATATAAATAGGTAATTTCATATCTCGATAACGATATATATCATGATACAGCATGTTTTCTGGTAAATCAATAAAGAAATAGTCTTTATGAAATACCCACATGGTAAAAAAAAGCCTATTTGTTATACTCCTGTGTGAATTAAATACTTGACAAACTATTTTCTCATTTTAAGAACTTGAGTGCAAAATGAACATAAAAGTGAAATCATAGAGAAAAAATAAATAAACATAGACGTAGCTTATATATCACAATAGAAACAATATAGAAAAATATATAAGATAGACATTTTTTATTGCCCAGCCCGACCAGGAAGGACTGAAAACCTTTTTGTTTTTTATTTATACTATTCTCTGTCCCGCTTTGAGTAAACTATCTGATAATCACTGACAGAGCGCATGTCGGAAACGTTGGCACAGTGTGGGGGGAATAATTAATAATAAGAAATGATAAGAAAGATCCAGTAAAAATCCTTGTAACTGGAGCTGTCCGGTGTGAGGAGGATCTATCTGTCTTAATCCGGGAAACGGTAAACAATGACCCAGAAGTGACAGAAAGCACATTAAAATAACATCTTCTGAAGAGAAGTGTGACACACCCACTCAAATCTACACCTATAATCATAGCTACACATTAACTCTAGTCCAAACTCAACTGTTGACTGTAAAGCCATTTATTATTACCTATAAATGAACCAAAGAAAGAGAAATGCTTGCGTAAGTTCACCTGTCATCAGCGCTATCATGTACGCCACCAGCTTGTGGAAACTCAGATTTTTGTCCAGTTGTTTCCTCATCGTTCTGCCGCAACACTGAGAAGATAAAGAAAAGAAAAGCAAGTGGAAAGTCAGAAAAAAGAGAGAGAGACAAAGAAAACATCTTCCCAAAGCTGTCAGTGAAACCTACCTGACCTGTGTGTGTTCAGGAAGGGAGAGGCGGTGTTACAGGAAACATGGACTATCTAGTTTATGGTTGCATTTTTGGAGTCAAGCTAAATACTCCTATTTGTTTTGACAATTTAATGTGTTGAAATTATTATAGAATTATTATATTTAGTGTAAAATCATTGGTAAAGGTTAAGAATAATAACTTTATTTGTATAGCACCTTTTTAATACAGAGACGCAGCCCAAAGTATATAAATACCAAAGAATTAAAAATGAAAATAAGAACATGTTGTGATGTGTTTCTTGGACAATACAGCAGTCAAACTAGTTTTTTAAGTCCGCACCATTAAAAGATAATGACAGTGTTTTTAGGGACACCTCGCCCTGCTGAGAAATTTAAGCATCATGGTGTCTCACCACGAAGGAGCCACGCAGCAGCGACAGCAGGTTCCTGCACACCGGCAGCAGGATCAGCAGGCAGTTAAAGTTGAGGACGGCCGCCGGAGCTCTGGCCCACGCCAACGCAGACTGGAACACAAATACAATACATGTTAATATGTTATTCATCAGTGGGGGAAGAAGTATTCACATCCTTTATACTACTGTGTATAAAGAACCGGCAGTATTGGCATCAAAATATACTTAAAGTACCAAAAGTAAAAGTACTCGTTATGCAGACCCTTTACCAAGTGTGCTATTAGTATACTTCAAAATAAGAGTATACTTTCAGTTTACGTTTTATGTACTAATCAGAGATATACTTAACATACTCATACTTGTACTTAATATTTTGATCAAGATATACTTAAGAAAAGTATAAGTTAGTATACTTGCAGTATAAAAACTATTTAACTAGTACTTATATACTTTAAAGTATATACAAGTATACCTGCAGTATAAAAACTATTAAACCAGTAGGTTACTGAGAGTATACTTTAAAGTGCACTTTCATAAACTAAAAAGAGGGCTACCAGTATCAATAATCAGTACAATACTTACACTAGTATACTTTTATAAACTAAAAATTAGTCCCAAGAAGTATTGAAGTAGTACACCTACAAGTATAAAACTAGTAAACTACTGAATCTGTATATTTAGTATACAGATGTGCAACTATAGTATAGTTGCACTACAAAATAAAACTTAAATGTAAACTAGTTGTGTACTCAAAACTGACTATTCTTACACTTAAAGTACACTTAAAAATATACTTTTATAAACCAAGAAGTGGGCCAATTTAGTCCCAAGAAGTATTAAAGCAGTACGCTTAGAAGTATACTACTAGTACACTGATATTAGTATACTTACTACATAAAGTATACTTTTATAAACTAAAAAGGGGCCTATTTAGTCCCAAGAAGTATAGAAGTGGTACACTTACAAGTATAAAACTAGTACATTATCTGTATACTTATAGTATAGTTGCAGTACAAAATAAGACTTGAATGTAAACTAGTTGTGTACTTAAAGTTTACTTTTCTTACACTTAAAGTACACTTAAAAATATACTTTTATAAACTAAGAAGTGGGCCAATTTAGTCCCAAGAAGTGTTAAAGCAGTACGCTTATAAGAATACTATTAGTACATTGATATTAGTATACTTACTACATAAAGTATACTTGAGAAATATATACTTGAACTTTACTTAAAATAATATACATTACATAAAATAAAATAAACTTGAAGTACATTGCTTTTTGGTAAGGGGAATAACCTTTATTATATTATACTGGATTATAATTATTGATGCATTAATGTGTTCATCACGTCGGTGGAGATAGATTTATCTACTTTATATACAGCTGGGTAGTTTAATCTATAATAATACATCATTATTTATTAGCTGATGTATATTTTGTATTAATCTGCAAAGTATCTAAAGATGTCAGATGCATGCAGTGCAGTTAAAAAGTACAATATCTGCCTCTGAGATGTGGTGGAGTAGAAGTATAAAGTTGCATGAAATGGAAATACTCAAGTCAAGTACAAGTATGTGATAATTATTAGTTATTCTGGTGGTTGAACGAGCATCTGAGCTGACTTCGATTGTCTTGACTCACCCCTAAAAGATGACGTGTGTAGAAAAAATCATCTCTTAAATCGTAGTAGAAGTAATACCAGACGAAGAGGAAGATGTTGATTCCCATCCAGACCACCTGCAAACAGCCAAACATCATGTTTCCATCACACAATTACCACAGTCAGTCATTAAAATTCATTTTTAATGTTATTTGTAATAAAGGTGCAGGACTTTTGGCATGTTTTTTTTTGGCATTTTGCGCACAAAAATCTGTGCATGTCATCTTTGCAATTTGAAAATTGAAATTCTTAAAGTGTAAATAAGAATAACTCACCAGTATGAAGGACGTAAGTCCATTGTTGATAATCCAGTTACCCATGGTGAGATATTATCTCCACTCAGCTGCAGCAGCTTCTCTGCATCTTCAGTCTGCCTGTGCTTTTATCTTCGTCCACACTGTCCGGACTCCTCCTCCTCTTCCTCTTCCTCCTCCTCCTCCTCCTCTGCAGGTGTAAAGGTGTCGAAACACGAGGAAACAAAAGTCACAGAGAGAGAGAGATAGAGAGAGAGAGAGAGAGAGTGATTGCGTTGTTGTGGAAGTTTAGAGGCGAGGTTTCCCCTCTTGGAGCTGAATGACCACATTCCTACCTGCTGGAACTCAGGTTGGAAAAACTAGTATGGACGGCATGAAGGAATGAGGAAGTGTTGCTCTGCTGGGTGGAGACGTCAAAAAATAATAATTGTGTGAGCGGGAAGTCATTAAAACAAAAAAAGACAAGTGGACATTAGATTATTTTATTTAGGTTTCAAGTAAAACAACAGTAGTGAAGGCACTGAACGAAGACAAAAACATAAACTACTCAGTGTCAGTCTGGTTATTAATTCATCATCAGCTGGAAGGTTAACTTTAAACACCACACGTGATATTCCATCACGTCTTCTTCAACTGAATATTTCACACACTTTTGACATATTTTCATGCATTTTTTTGTGAAACTAAAACCTTTTTAAATCAACCAGACTGCGCAGTGAACAACACCAGGCATTCATCACAGCAGGTTCATGTTGTTAAGTTAAGAGGACGATACATTCTGACCTTTCATCACCCTCCTGCTTTTTTTTTTTTTTTTTTTAGTTTAGTGCAGCAAACGTGTGCAAACGGGGCGTTCATGGCGTGTAAACCCTGAGTGAGAGGAAGTAAACTGGGGTTGTCCCCCCTGGTCAGTTTTTCACAGACACTCTTGGCACGTTTCCCGCCCACCTGGCTCCGTCCTGAACACGACCCACCGGCGCTCTCTCAAGGCGGCCTTTGTGCATCTCGACGTGCTACATTCTTTGGTGCACCGGGGCCTCGCCGTGCCCCCCAACAAGTGTACGTAACCCCCCTAAAGATAAAGAACCCTCTCACACCTGTCAATTAGTAAAAGTTTTGTGCACTTAAGAGAAAAGGTTTGTCCTCTAACTCATCACCCCGCTAACTCAAAAACACTTTTTGTGTTAAAGTACTCAAAGCTTAACGGTTTAGCCTGCAGTGTCCATTTAATCCCCCTCCTCAGGCCGCCTGCATCATGTCTGCAACGATAGCCGTCTCCCGCTCTCCCAGCTGGCTGGTGAGGTCGAGGGGTTGTGAGTTTTGGGGGTCCAGCAGCTCCAGCGGCTCCTCCGGCACCAGCACCATGGTGGCGGCGGTGGAGTAAGAGGGCGGCATACGCCCCTGTCGACCTCCCTCTCCCCTCTGTCCCGGGCGGCAGCAGGCGAAGTGCAGGCAGTCGTGCACGTTGTGCTTGAAGAGGCGTCTGCAGGGGTGGAAGAACTGGTAGAAGAGCAGCATGAAGACTACGGCGAAGCTGTAGCAGATCAGCAGCTGCACGGCCAGCAGCGGCGCGCACACGTACTCGTAGAAGTCCGACTTGAAGAAGTACCAGAGCGTGATGAGGAGGAAGTTCTCCACAAAGCGCCCGCTGTAGTAAATGGCCAGGTGGTCCCAGCGCTGCTTCCTCTCAATGAGCTCCCGGTGAGAGAGGTCCAGCTGCACCGCCGACCAGCAGAAGATGTTGATGCAGGCGTAGAGCAGCGTGAACATGCACAGCACCACCGTGGTGCCCAGCTTAGAGAAGTTCTTCTCCACGTTCTCCGTCAGCGAGCCTTTCCGGGCCCAGAACTCCACCCAGGGGAGGAAGAAGAAGAAGAGCAGGCTGCCCATGGCGACGAGGATCACCCAGTGGGTGAGCGCCGTGCTGAAGAGGACCAGAGCAGTGATCCGGGTGGCGATCTCCAGGACTCGCCATGCGATCATGCACAGGTAGGCCAAAGGGCGCAAGCGGACCTTGTAGTCGTCGTATCTGATCTGGATGGCCAGGACGCTGCAGACCAGAGCCCCGTATGTGATGGAGATCAGCGTGATGATCATCAGGGCCACTGAGAAAAACAAACACACAGCTGTCACGCTTACATCAACATCATTCAACAGAGAACTCCTCATATCATCAATGTATATTCAAATGTATTCCCTATCACTCAGGGTAGAATATGAAATAATCTCATGGGCAATTTTGGCTGATTGTTTTGGAGGTATTAACGTCCACATCCACAATTATTTTGACCCCTTTATTGTGTTTTATGGGGCAAATTATTATAATTATGGTCGATCATGTTTCCCTAAGCTCAAGATGACGTCCTCAAATGTCTTGTTTTGTCCACAACTCAAAGATATTCAGTTTACTGTCACAGAGGAGTAAAGAAACCGGAAAATATTCACATTTAAAGACCTGAAATCAACAAATTTTGACTTTTTTTTTCTTTAAAAATGACTCAAAACAATTAATCATTATCAAAATAGTTGGTGATTAATTTAATAGTTGACAACAAATCGATTAATCAGCTCTCGGGCAAATACCTTGAATTTGGGGGCAATTTTGCCCTTTGCTCTGATTATTTCTGACATATAAGTCTAATATAAAATAGAAGAAAACAATCTAATGTAGAAAGATCGTTGGTTAAGTAAAATAATTAATGTACTTTCAAGCACTCATACGGTACAAAACTACTTTTCGGTTCCCCACTTTGGTCCAGACTGAATCGTCTCTAGACTATGATCCCTTCTTTGTTCCTCTAGCGCCATCAGCAGGTCAAACTTTAGTATTGTCAAATACTTTACATCAGTGGTTCCCAGACTTCTTCACGTCAAGGACCCCGAAACTGACACAAATTAGTCCACAGAGCCCCATTTGATGAGATTGTGTCTCAGGGTCCCCCAACGGATTTTAACTTTTAAATGTCTGATTATAATGTATGAACTTATGTATTTTGTCATTTTGTTAGTTATGGATAGAATTATAGTGAAAATAAATGATCCCCTGAAACCTCCTAAAGGACCCCCCTTTGGGAACCACTGCTTTATATTAAACTTAATACTTAAACTAATAACACTCCCATCAGCCTCCGCTGTACTGTTTATCGCTAATTAACAAATGCTGGCATGCTAACATGCTAAACTATGATTGTGAATATGGATATATAACATTATACCTGCTTAACATTAGCATGTTAGTAGTGCTGAGCCTACAGAGCTGATTTCTTTAGACTCTTAGTCTTGTTTTAATGGAAAACCGGACTATTTTATACCGTGTCCACTGACTTTCCTTAGTGTTTCAGTTTGCACAAATCTCCAGC